>JASANB010004392.1:0-42324 GCA_030248155.1 Sabatieria punctata | reverse complement strand
AAAGGCCTTTCCAAGCTAACTTCCGCGGCAGATTATACAGAAATGAAGGCTTTTCTGGATAAAATTAAGTAAAGCGGGCTTAGAAATCAATTAGTTCTTCTAAATATACAGCCTCTTACAGCATTCGCATCGAAATCACCATAATAAAACAGCCAAAAATATTTTCGGTCACTGCGATAAATTGCTTCCTATCTAAGCAGTCATAAGGCGTCTACTAATAACAGTAACAAAAAGTAAACTAACTTTATTTTCGAGTGTCTCACAGCCTCTGGCCTCATAGCGACCACGGGCAGCAGTAGTTCACATCTAGTGAGCAGTAGGAGCGAATAGAGAGACTAGTATAGGCAGTCAGCTAGCAAGCTAAGCGGTCGGCGTGACCGGACGAACAAGACCACTCAGTGAATTGATCCATAAACGCCTCTCTCTCTGCATTGCACACACAGCAATACTAGATTAGCCGACAGTAGACGGATAGTCAGACGCAACTGGTCTCTCTGACAAATTGCACTATTAATTTTATGCCACCAACCAGCAGAAATCCTTTAACTGGCTAGAACCACCAATACACTGCTGCTAGAAAATCCATATAATGTACTTCGCTGGCTTGCCACGCAGGCGTAAGTAAAATATACAACAAAAGAATAGTAATAACAATAATAATAATAATAGACGTACTAAATCAAATAAATACTAAATTTCGCGCACGCTTCACTGGTAAAATTTAGATACTGGAAATGGATGCAAAAAACGTGCTACCGCGCTACAAGAAAAGCGCCCGCCAACAGTACCAGAGTAATCTAACAATAACAAACAAGTATGCCTTAAGGTGTCGTCTGTGAAGAACAAGTGTCGTTCCGTTTTTCTCATAGTTCCGTGAGCTTTAGAACTTTTGCCAAGGGAGCACAAAAAATTTGCCCGAAGCACTTTTCCGGCATTTCAGCCAAAATTAGCGATTTTTGACACTTTTAGCCGAAATTCGATTTGGAGCGTTTTTTAGATGCCACCCCTCCAAAAACACGGGCCGGCGCCAGACCCTCCAACCCCCTTTGGCGGACAAGCATAGGTTCAAGTTGAAGAGTTTTGAAAAAGCTAACCCAATGTCTAATTCTAGGTTTTTCAACGAAAACTGTCCACAGACTATTGCACTGTTCTCAGACGAATACATACAATATGTTATTCAAACAGTCGGCAGAGCGTAGTTACTCACCATTTATGGTAACCGGACAGGCATCATAGTTAGTTGCCAGCATAGACAACCAACTACTTGCCTGTATGAAACACATTTGTGCATGTAGTAAAATTTTATAGATGAATTGACTTCAACACTGAAATAGAGCAGGAACGAACAAACCGATGATGATGAAAAATGGTACTCCTGACATTACGACCACAGTTGTTAAAAAAATTTTTTTTAAAGGCCAAAAATTTGTTTTTTAAAAATTTAAAAAAAAATTTTTTTTTAAATCGTCTTAAATGGGTCCAGCATGCTAGTTTAGATACTTACAACAAATTTTCCACTTTTTGCACCTTAAGTCAGTTGAGAAACCTATCAATACAGCTCTAAACACTGCCTGCAACTGCATAATTTCACCGAAAATTGTGTTTAGAGGCACTTCTAGGTGAATCCTAAGGATGGATTTCTTACGCAGTCGCTGTTAGGCTCAATGCAAAAGAAGTATTACGCAGGTTGCTGGATAAAATGTTGGCTGCTTCCAAAGAATTTACAAAAAATTGGATGTATGTACGTAATTTTCCCCACTTTTTCCTTTAATTTGCATATTGATTTTTAAAAAAAAAATTTTTTTTTGAGCCTTCAAAAAAAGCTTTTTTTTAAAAAATAAAGTCTTTTTTTTAATTTTTGACCCTAACAACTGTGATTACGACACGGTAATAGGTTGAAGAGACACAGAGGTGAGAAAAGCCAGACCAAAAGCATGAACAAATCAGTCAACCATCTTGCGAATTGTAACTCTGACCGGGCGTTTGCTGCGGGCCACCCTGAAGCAGCTGTTTGCTGCCACATAGCAGCTTCTTCTGCGTTGGCGTAGCTTCTCTGCGCCAATGGCAGTGCCAGACCCTGAACACTCTCAATGATTGACAACCGTCTTTTACTACTACTACTACTACAGTCAGTACTTAACGCCGTTACCATCTACATATTGTATGGCGTCGGCATAGACATGGTACATGTACTATGGTACAAGGGGGTTTGGGGTTACCCCTAGCTGAAAAGGCCAACCCCCTCCCTCCAGACATGGGCTAGCATTTCGGCTGAGGGGGGGGGGTAGAATTTTTTCAATTCCTGAGGGGGGCTGAGAGAGGGGGGGGGGTAGGAGCGCCTGAGGGGGGGGCTGAGGGGTGGTAAGCCAAAAAGTCCGATTTTTCTTTAAAAATCTAAGGGTTTTGTTGCTTATTTTTCATTAAAATAAGCTAAAATAAGCTATTCTGAGCTCATTTACACCTAATCCAGGCATATTTTTATCATGATTTTCTATACAAAATTCTTCCAAAAATTCCTGAGGGGGGGGGGGGGCGGGTAGCGGCCGGCTGATGGGGGTAGGGGGAAGAGCTCCGAGGGGGGGCCAACCCCCCCTCAGCCCCCCCCCCTTTGCCCATGTCTGCCTCCTCCCCCCAGAAACAGGTTAAGGGACCTCCCGACCCAAAAAATACAAGTACTAGTTGTGGCTCCAGTACTAACAAACTGGCTCAGAAATCACTGATTTTTAACCTAAAATTCGCTTGAGAAGCCTTTGGATACATGGGCTGGGAGGGGTGATACCTCCCCCCTCGGCCGGCTATACCCCCCTCCCACACCCCTCCCGGAGGGAGGAAAATTTCGCTAATTTAAGGCAAAATAGGCGTTTTTGTGGCCTTTTTTTTAGGAGTTTCCCCCGAGGTCTCTAACCACCCCTACCCCCTACGGATTTTTCCGGCCCATGTTTGAGCCTTCGAAAACCGAATTTGGCGTTTCCACTGCTGGGATATTTACGAGAAATCGGTGTTTTTGAAGCCCTTTTTCGTTTTTTGCTTAGTTTTTAGTTCTAAAACGCTATTTGGCAGCTTAAAAACAGTGATTTTAGCGTCCTTACTGAAAAAGTGCTAAAAACGCATTTCCAGGCGTTTTGGAGCTATTTGAAATTTGGGAACCCCATCTGGGCGAAAACCCCCTCGACCCCGCACCTGAGGAAACCCCCTCCCCCTCCCCCAGGTCGGTCCGCAGCTGTTACATGCATGGGCGTCGGTACCGTACAATACATGTAACAGGAGGGTCTGCCCCCACCCGACTTAGGCCAGACCCCCTCCGATTTTCTGGCAAGTAATTTTGTAGCAAATTTTTGCGATTGTTTTATAATGAATTTCAGACACAAAAATTGCCGAAATCGCCTGTAAAACAGCACCTTTCAGCTGTATTTGAGCCGAAATTAGCACAATTTTTAGCTGAAAGATTGCGATTTTTGAGCGTTTTTTGTGCCCAAACAACTCCCTAGAATTGAACCCCTCGACCCTTCGGCCGATAACCTGTTACATGTATGGTACCATACCACTCTCAAAATGTCAAGCGAGTACAGGTTCCAGTACCAAGGTAGGGGTACCATACCGCATACTACATGTGAACGAGACGCCGGTTGCCAAATGGACCACATAGGTCTGACGGCAGGGCACGTCGGCACCAGTATTATAGAGGCGTCAGTACCTAACTGTACCAGTAGCACCTACCTCAGCAGCGTAGGAGTTGGTCCAGATCTGTCCGTCTGAACCGGGTTCTGTCGACGGCTGAGAGAACGCTTCGGAGGTCTGCGCTGAACCCTGGCCGGTCGACGCCGCTGGCGAAGGGTAACCGGCACCCACTGGCAACGAACCTAGACTAGACTGAATTAAATAAGACACGCTCACCTTTAGGTTGGCCTAAACCCAGGGGGAAGAAGACGTCCGAACTGTGAAAATCATTAAACAAAAACGTCTGCAGATCCGTTCCTACTTAATATAATCTGGCCGTTTATGGTATTGGCACCATGGTACCAGTTTTCTAGGCTAGTGGCACCATATATGGTATCCCTACCCACCCATGGCCATTGGTGCCGGTACCATATATCGTACAAAATCTGAACAGAGTGGTACCACAGTACAGGTACCAATCCAAAGGTAGGGGTACCATATGGTACCAAGTCTGAATGGAGTGGTACCATGATACCAGTACAGGTACCAATGCCAAGGTAGGGGTACCATATAGTACGAACATACATGTAACAGGCATACATGTACTAGGGGGGTTTGGGGGGTTACCCCCCTGCTGGAAAGGCCAAACCCCCCCCTCACCCCCGACAGGTTAGACCGACCAAAAATACAAGTACTAGTAGTGGCTCCAGTATTAACAAACTGGGTCAGAAATCACTAATTTTTAGCCTAAAATTCACTTGAAAAGCCTTGGAAACCGAATTTGGCGTTTCCACTGCTGATATTTAAGAAAAATCGGTGTTTTTGGAAGCTCTTTTTGTCATTTTTTGCTTGTTTTTAGCTTTAAAACGCTATTTGGCAGCTTAGAAATAGCGATTTTTAGCGTCCTTTACTGAAAAAAACGTGCTAAAAACGCATTTCTAGGGCGTTTTTGAGCTTTTTGAAATTTGGAACCCCCACCTGGGCGAAACCCCCCTCGACCCCCCACCTGATGGAAAAACCCCCTACCCCCTCCCCCCGGGTCGGCCCGGAGCTGTTACATGTATGGTAACAGGTCATCCGCCGCAGGGGGCTTGCGGGGTCTGGCGCCGGCAGGGGTCTGAGCCCAAATCTTTGGAGGGGGTTGGGCACTAAAAGCGCTCAAAATCGAAAAAGTCACAATTTTTCGGCTGAAAATAGTCAAAAATCCCATAATTTTGGGCTGAAAATGCAGCTAGAGTGTTATTTTTGCAGGCGATTTGAGGAATTTTTGCGTCTGAAATTGTAAAAAAAAACGCAAACATTTGCTTAAAAATACTCCTTTTGCCAGAAAAATTAGAGGGGGAGTCGCAAAAATCGATTGGCAGGGGATCCCGATCTGGGGGTCTGGTCTACGTCGGGTGGTGGCAGAGCCCCAGACCCCCTGTTACATGTATGGGCACGAAATCTGAACAGAGTGGTACCATGGTACCGGTACAGACAGGAACCAATGCCAAGGTAGGAGTGCCCATGGTGGTGCCAGTACCATAAACGGCGTCAAGTGCCTAACTGCAAAGTGGCAATTATAGAAGAGAGCAGGAGAGAAGAGAGAGGACCTCAGTATCGGTTGTCGTAGGCAGTGCAGTGAGTCTGCTGGGAGTGCAATGCGTAGGAGTCGAGCTGCCCTCGGCTGAGGAGGCCAAATGCTGTTGTGTCCAGGCACCTGTGGCTTGCGAAGTGCCACTGCTACTGCCCAAACTGGGTGGGTAGGACTCCGGACTAGTCGGAACACTCTCCCCCACACCCGACTGACTGCAACAATACCACTCTTACTTACTGCACGGACACACCACTGATATTCTGGTGCTATTGTACCGTGTCAAATAGTCGGTATTTTCAATGTCTATGTGTACACACATTCGTGTGTATTTTTGTGTATACGCAACAAGACAGTTAAACATGTTTTCCCGCTGTTGAGTAGTCATCAATGAGAGAGATAAAACTTGTTCGGAATCAGCGGAGCCAAGTAAAGCAGACAAAGTTTATATTTCGCTGCAGAACGCGCTGCATCTTCAGAAGCCTCTGCCTTGCCTTCTGAAGATGCAGCGCGTTTTTGCTAAATCACCATGTGCCAAGTTTGTCTGCTTGGCTCGCTGATTCAGACAAGTTTTATCTCACAAGCAACAAGACATACTGTGAAGTGCATTGTAAAAAAATAAAAAGAGAGATTTACTTGACAAGGGAGTGCGTAGCAACGACGTATTCAAAGTCTTCAGAGTAGGGGTTGAGGAACTTATAGGTAGAGATAGCGCAGGGCACGTAGTCACCGGTTTTGGTTCTCATGCGACAGTTGACAGTGACTGAATGGTCTTTCAGCTTCATCACCTGCGCGAACGTGTCCTTGAGTGCAGACTCGTCGGCAGGGTGACACAACTCCCACCAGTGCTGTGACAGCAACTCAGACGACTTGAAGCCCAACACCGACTGCACTCTACAACTCTACTTCTAATCAACCTAACACGGTCAGGCACAGACATGGGCAAGGGGGCTGATTCCCCTCAGGCTCTCACCTACCCTCCTCTCCCAAGGTTGCCTACGCTACACCCCCATCAGGAAAATGTAAAGAATTTTGAACAGTAAATTATGCTAAAGGCATGCCTAGACTAGGTGTCAATGAGCTCAGAATAGCGTATCCCTCTCTAGCACTCAGACTCAGACTCCAATCCCCCTCCCCCTTCGGTGGATGACCTGATAATAAATGTAAGCGTCCGAGGGTGCCTCTGCCGGCGAGGGGGAAACGAAAACCACACCCATTTACAAAGTTTATTACACACGAAAGTTGTTAGTAAGAAAATGTGCAAATTGACAATCAGGACCAAGGCGGTTTACAAGGCAGTGCGCGTGCACTGACACAAACCGCAATCCTCGATTGCCAATCGTTATTTTGTTTTTGCCCATCGAACGAACTGTTCCGTTAACCAATTCAAATGGCTGACTACTCTAGTTGGAACGAAATGCTTCTTACGCTAATACCACTACTCTGCACTTTCATCGTCTGTCAATGTCAGCGCCATTTTCGCTGATTTAGCTCTAATGGAAATGGCTACGGTTTAAATTAATTAATCTGTTTTATATCTTGTAAGATCGAGTTAAATCTGTTTTTACCATACATGTAACAGGTCATCCGCCGATGGGGAGGGGGGTCTGGCGCCGGCCGGGGAGGGGGGTCTGAGCCAAAATTTTGGGGGAGGGGGAGGGCACTAAAAAAACGCTCAAAAATCGAGAAAAATCGCAATTTTTGGCCTAAAAATCGCTAATTTGGGCTGAAACACAGCTAAAAAGTGCTGTTTTGCAGGCGATTTTGGCAATTTTTGTGTGTGAAAGTGTAAAAAATTGCAAAAATTTGCTCGAAAATTTACTTGCCAGAAAAATCGGAGGGGGGGGGGGTCGGTGAAATCGTCTCGGGGGGGGGGGGGGGGGCCGGCCGGGGGGGGGGTCTGGCCTAAGTCGGAGGGGGTGGGGGGCAGACCCCCCCAGACCCCCCTGTAACATGTATGGTTTTTACACTTGGTTTCTCTAAAATTCAAGATCTAAGAACCCATTTAATTCATGCTAACACGCCATTTTTAGAGATTGTTCCATTTACGAACGTCTAAACAAATCCGTTTGGCGCCCAATGATGTTCTCCAGTAGTTCAAAGGATTCGAAAGAAGAGCTACCAAAGAAGTTGTTAAGAGTCAGTCTGATTCGATCGAGTTTTAGTATTCAACGTTGAAAATCGAACGTTCGCAATACACATTCATGAGTTATGTTAAACCTGCAAAGGTTTATGGATTGGACGCTCCATTCCCGAGAAACAAGCCGCCAAAAATCGGCTCGCTTAACCATGGGACCAAAATTTTTAATTCGAATTTCTGTCGCGGAAAAAGAGTTGAGACTCGACCGGCCCTGGCTCGACTCTAACCTGCCCATACACTGTTTTTATTCTATAATTTTGTAGGGTTATCAATTTGCTACAGCTTGGTATAAAGATTTTGGGGGCTACGACCTGACATTCTTGGGAAATATGCCGCCGACCGACCAAAAGCATGCAATAATCTCCTGTTTGTTGGTAAAGATAAGCATGGCTTTTGTAAATTTAATGGGAATCCCTCGCCAACGTAGGGCCATAACCCGAAATAGTTTAGTAGCAAATCGATAGCGCTACAAAATTACGTAAAAACTGTGTATCCAGTCGAGTTAGGTCGGTCAAAGTGGGTCGAAAAAAGTTTTTACTCAAAAATATTTTTTGGACCAATAACTCTTAATCTACTCTAAAAGCCCCCAACCAGACATGGGCAAAGGGGGGGCTGAGGGGGGTTGGCCCCCCATCAGGCTCTGATCTACCCCCCATCAGCCGGCCGCTACCCCCATCAGGAATTTTTGGGAAGAATTTTGTATAGAAAATTATGATAAAAATATGCCTGGAATATGCGTAAATGAGCTCAGAATAGCTAATTTTAACTTATTTTAATGAAAAATAAGCCAAAAAACCCTGATTTTCGCCAAAAATCGGACTTTTAGGCTTACCACCCCCTCAGCCACCCATCAGGCGCTCCTGCCCCCCATCAGCCCCCCTCAGGAATTGAAAATTCTACCCCCCATCAGCCGAAATGCTAGCCCATGTCTGCCCCCAACTCTTATTAGCACGAAAGAAATTCTCTTGTAAGGCTTATATTTCGGCAATGGAGCGTCAAATCCATAAACCCTTTTCCAGGTTTAACATAACTAATGAGTGCACCAATTCTCTACGCGAAAGTTAAACATTGAATACCAACCAAGACTCGATCGAATCAGAGACTGACTCTTAAAAATACTTTCGCGATTTCTAGATACAGTCATGTCTCGTTAATCCGGACAAGTTGGGACCGGCCAATTTTGTCCGGATTAGCGAATTTCCGGGTTAACGAATCAAAGCTAAAACACAGTTTTTCGGGTCAAATGCCTAAATGACATCTTTTTGTTAGTTGTATATCAGATTCTGCAGCTGTACCTCCTAATTAAAACCCAAAAACTTATTTCAGCTGATTATAGCTCCTAAAAAGGCAAAATTAATCACATTCTGACTCAACAAAAAGCATTATTCAACAGAAAATTCACACCTGAATTGAAAAATTGCGCATGGATTTTGTCCAAATTAACCAAATCCGGATTAACGAATCACTTAACCATACAAATTTCGAGTTGGGACCCCAAATCTTTTGTCCGGATTAACGAATCAAATAACATGGGGGAAAATTGGGACCTGGCCTAATCTTGTCCGGAAGGCGGAATATCCGGATTAACGAGGTCCGGATTAACGAGATATGACTGTACAGGGCAAAGTGCAACCAACAGCACGAGAAAGTGAAAACCAGGAGTAAAAAATCTTAGCAGCGAGTGGTTTCGATCCACCGACCTCTGGGTTATGGGCCCAGCACGCTTCCACTGCGCCACGCTGCTCCTGTTAACAATTGCCTATTTCTCTACTTTCTATCCGCCTCACATGGATGATGCAATATAATGCCTATCAAGCCAAGCAAAGGCGGCGACTGAAAAGCAGCGAGTGAAAGTGAGCTCTGACCTTTGATCTACGAAGGTGAACTTCCCGTCCTGAGAGTGTCTGGACATAAACTGAGAAGAGGGCTGTGCCAGGTCGGTGCAGCTGGGCATACTCGTTACTTGGAGACGAGCGATGGCCACTAGGCAACTGCCGCCCGCCGACGCTCCGCCCACTTGATCCTGATTGGCTCCGTCCAGACCTGCAACCGTCGTTCATCTACTGTACAAATGCGTCCGAATCAATTAACCTATAGACTTACACACTACGAAATAAGAAATAGCGGCCGTATTTCTTATTTCGTACCGGTTCACACCTACGAAACGAAGTAAGAAATAAGAAATGGCCACGAAATAAGAGTTGCGCCGTGCTCAACTTTTTTCATCTGAAATAAGAGTTTTCTTTCACTTTAAGCGTATAGCATGTCATAATAAAGTCTGAAACGACTGTCTAAAGACGAAAAGCGGTCAGAAACCTAGAAGTACTGTGTATACACGTACAAACCAAGGTTTTTTCACAGTTGCCTGCTGTTTTACATAGAAATTATGATCTTAAGTAGATTATTGACAAGTTTCAAGGCATTTATGGCTTGTTCACTGCTTTTCGGATTGGATATACCCGTTCTTGACTGTGCGACTTGCAGTTGACTGCTTATGTTCAAAGAACCTACAAAAAATGCGATAAATGCGTACTATCATTTAAGTGTTTTTGGTGTTCCGCCGGTCTACTATGACCATAAATCGCTTAGTTTCCAAAAATTGCTAAGACGAAAAGATTTCTGACGCTTACTATACACTGCAGCTGATTTTTACTGTGCTGATTTCTTACTTCTTATTTCGTAGTGTGAACGCTCCGCTTATTTCTTATTGGAGAGGCCTTATTTCTTATTTCTTACTTCTTATTTCGTAGTGTGAACCGGGCTTAAGATGGTTTCACTTGGAAGGTAATTAAGCACCATACATGTAATAGGGGTCTGCCCCCACCCGACTTAGGCCAGACCCCGAGGAGACGATTTTCCGCCCCCCCCCTCCGATTTTCTGACAAGTAATTTTTTGAGCAAATTTCTGACACAAAAACAGACAAAATGACCTGTATAACAGCACTTTTTAGCTGTATTTCAGCTCAAATTTGCGATTTTTAGCCGAAAAATTGCGATTTTTGAACGTTTTAAGTTCCCAACCGCCTTCCCAAAATTTGGACTCAGACCCCCCGGCCGGCGCCAGATCCCCCAACCCCCTCTCCGCTTGGGCGGATGACCTGTTACATGTATGGTAAGCACCCCTTCGAAATTGCTGTTGTGTTGTTTATAGTAGCCGGGTACTAATGGCACTTGGGGTTTTGCGAAAATAAAATTGAACTAAATCCGTTTATAGTAAACTACCCCGATACGAGTACTGTGACACCATACATGTACTAGAGGGGTTTCGGGGGGTTACCCCCTGCTGAAAAGGCCAAACCCCCCCCCCGAGCAAGTTAAGGGACCCCCCCAACCAGACATGGGCTAGCATTTCGGCTGATGGGGGGTAGAATTTTCAATTCCTGATGGGGGGCTGAGGAGGGTAGGAGCGCCTGATGGGGGGCTGAGGGGGTGGTAAGCCAAAAAGTCCGATTTTTGGCGAAAATCAGGGTTTTTTGGCTTATTTTTCATTAAAATAAGCTAAAATTAGCTATTCTGAGCTCATTTACGCCTATTCCAGGCATATTTTTATCATAATTTTCTATACAAAATTCTTCCCAAAAATTCCTGATGGGGGGTAGCGGCCGGCTGATGGGGGGTAGATCAGAGCCTGATGGGGGGGCAACCCCCCTCAGCCCCCCCCCTTGCCCATGTCTGCCCCCAACCCAAAAAATACAAGTACTAGTAGTGGCTCCAGTACTAACAAAGTGGCTCAGAAATCGCTCAGAATGCCTTTTAAATGCGTTTTTGAATGCTAAATTTTCAAAATTTTCTCGCCCTGGTCGGGCAGAAGCCCAACCAGGCCACTTCAAACTACTAAAACTTGTAATTTTTTGCTTATTTTTAACTCTGAAACGCTATTTGGCACCTTAAAATAGCGATTTTTAGCCTCCTTACTGAAAAAAACGTGCTAAAAACGCATTTCCAAGCGTTTTGGAGCTTTTTGAAATTTAGGACCCCCCCCCCTGGGCGAAAGCCCCCCTCGACCCCCCACCTGAGGAAACCCCCCCTACCCCCCTCCCCCTGGTCGGCCCGGAGCTGTTACATGTGTGTGACACTTTACAAAATCTGCTCTGTAAAGAAATAGTATGTGGAGTTGTTAGCTCAAATTACGACCTAGTTGTAAAAAATAGGTTCTTTTTACTTACAACAGAACCTCTATGATTGCATTATCTACTGTTTTCCTTCATACAAACAAGGTTTTTACACCACCAAAAATACTGTAATATTGGCACGTTTTGTAGTGATAATTGCTTACTTGAGGACTAGAAATACGTCTCCATTTATAGTACGTATTTTGATCAGTAAAGGTCGATTAAATTTCGAACAGAATCCTAAAATTTCGATGTTTATAGTAATATACAGTAATTATCTTCATAAAGCCTTAAAATGGGCTAAGGAACTCAGTTTCAATGTTATCCAAGGTTTCAAGCGGCAGACATCGAGAGATTTGATTTGTCTAGCATTTCTGGCTCAAAATCTACAAAAAAAATCTGCATTTTCCGTATAATAGACCTAGAGAAATATTCACAAAAAATACAAAAACCGGCAGTAGCGCAAGCAGCCAGACAGGCACTTAACGCCGTTTATGGTACCGGTACCTAGGCTAGTGGCAACATGTAGTTACCGGCACCACATTGCGGACATGGGCAAAGAGGGGTCTGAGGGGGTTGACCCCCTCAGGCTCTGACCTACCCCACTCGGCCGGCCGCTACCCCCTCAGGAATTTTTTGGAAGAATTTTGTATAGCAAAGTATGACAAAAATATGCCTGGATTAGGTGTAAATGAGCTCAGAATAGCTTATTTTAATGATAAATAAGCCAAAAAACTTGATTTTAGCCAAAAAACGGACTTTTCGGCTTACCACCTCCTCAGGAATGGAAAATTCTACCCCCCAACTCAGCCGAAATGCTAGCCCATGTCTGCCACATGATACCCCCACGTTCGGGGAGCGTGGTGCTACTATTATACCGTTACCATATACGGCAGTGTCAACAATTCCTGTGCCTTACTTAAAGACATGCACAGCCTTAACGTTGCAGGACAGAAAAGTAAGAAGAGAATAGAGCGTCTCACCTTGAGGTGGGCAGTTCTTAATGTAACCGGTGCAGTGCACAACCACATACTGGTGGCCGTTGTGATTGAAGATGGGTCGGCGATTTCTCAGCCGATGCAGTGCGCCCATTCCAATTTGGGCCTGGCCCAGACGCATACGACAGATGAAGCCTCTCCTACAGCTCATGTGCAAGCGGAGAGACGCTAAATAAACGCTCGCTCAAACAGTGGAAACATTTCTTATTTTTTACTCTCGTTTCAGGAAAAAAACAGCGTGATAGGCTACGAAAAATTTCTGGCAATTTTTGGCGCTCAAGTTTGGTGCATTGACCCAATCCCGAGAAATTGTAAGAATACATGTAGGTGGTAATTTCAATATAGAAATCGTGTTGAAAAAGGAAACTGACTGAATCTCAACTCAACGCATGGAATTTTAACGCAGAAAATATAAAATCACAGTTTTGCAGACAAGCTCCAACTTATCGGTAATTTTGGTCAACAAACATTTGCGGAATAGGTAGTGAAATTAGCCAATTTCATAAATTTTAAATTTCTATGGATTTGATCAAGTCTAGTGCACCAAAATTTAGCCGATAAAAATGCGAGGTGTTTGACACATAATCTTGCATGTACTAGGGGGTTTGGGGTTAGCCCCAAGCTAGAAAGGCCGACCCCTCAGCCCCCGAGAGAAGTTTAGGGACCCCCAACCCAAAAAAGTTAGTACTAGTAGTAGCAGCTCCGCTCCAGCATAACAATCTCACTCTTAAATAAGAAATTTTTAGCTTAAAATTCGCTTGAAAAGCCTTTGGAAACCGAATTTGCCGTTTCCACTGCTGATATTTAAAAGAAATCCGTGTTTTTGGAAGCCCTTATTTCATTTTTTGCTTCTCTTTAGCTCTAAAACGCTATTTGGCAGCGATTTTTAGCCTCCTTACTGACAAAAACGTGCCAAAAACGCGTTTCCAGGCGTTTTGGAGACTTGAAATTTTGGATCCCCTCTGGGCGAAAGCCCCCTACCCCGGATCGGCCGGGACCTGTTACATGTATGCACATAATGTACTGTATATACAGTATAGATAAAAAATGACTACCCCCTTTTCAACCTTCATTCAAATGTTTCCCACAGTGTTTTTGGAAAAGAGAATATCTTGTGAATCGTCATTTTACGAAGAAAAATCAGATTCAACCATGTTTTTAAAACTGAAACATCCATGGACCATTCTGATTCTTAGTTTCCGGCTCATAAAACCAACAGCAAAGCCAGTTAGAATTTAGGCACTGAACCTGCAGAATAAGTAGCCCGTTGTCTGATTAATTTTTGCTGAAAATTTGAACCAAATTATTTAAGAATTGACCAAGAACGAACCTATTAAATAAAGTTCGAAGACAGGCATACATGGGCCGGAAAAATCCGGAGGGGGTCTGGAGATCTTGGGGGAGGCAGGATGTCCCGGAAAAAGTCCAAAAATGCCTATTTTGCCTTAAATAAGCGAAAACGTTCTCCCTCCAGGAGGGGAGGGGTATGGCCAGCGAGGTGGTTAACCCTTTGCGCCCCGCGGCCCATGTATGAAAACAAGGGGGTGAACACTCTTTTGATCCGTACTGTATTATATTGAATATTACAGTTAATTCGGTCAAGGTTTGCGAAAAAGCCATCAGAAAAAGAAATGTTTCCTTATTTGAGACACCCAGTATAAGTATAAGAGAGACTGTGAGAGAATAAACAGCTGGCAGTCGGTGTCGGGGGAGGATGAGGAGAGGAGGTGTCCCATTACCGGGCCCCGATTTTCTGTTTACCGTGCGATCACTCAAAAATGCCGGCCAGCCCCTGCCAGCACTTGTTTATTTGGGCCGGAGCGCAAAACCGGACAACAACTTACACTGGTGACTTTCTTTTTTGACCGTTCCCGCTGAAGAAAGACACACAAGTAGTGAGAGCAGTGCTCAAAGGACGACCACTCACTTTTTAGGTCGAGCACACGGTTCAGACTGCTGCTGTCACTCGGGGAAAGTTGTTCGCGCACTTTCTCTATATCGTCTGGGTGGATCAGCTCATAGATCGATCGGTCCAGCCAATCGGTCTGTCAAGATGGAGGATTTTTTAAATTTTTTTACACTGACACATCAACCACCCTCCCTACCTACCTGCGTCATGTTAAGTACAGGCAAAATTGAATCGGCAGAGTAGATCACTTTTCCCGTATCACAGCTAACCACAAATAGAAATCCGTTGGCCGCCTGTAATTAGATAATTAGCTGGCTCTTGGCTTGGCACAAGAAATATTTTTGGTCAACAATCTTCTAGGCAACTTTTTGCACAAATATTCTAACAGATTGTACAAAAAAGCGCCCCCGAATAATTGATCAACATTTCAGAACTGCTTGACCTATACCTAGGGTAGTGGTACCATATATGGTACCAGCACCTTATATGGTGTCGGTACCATAAACGGCGTTATGTGCCTGACTGTACTATCTGTTGACTATTGAAAACAGATTGGTTACCTCCAATATCAAATGTTTGAGCTCCTGATCAGTCAAAAAGGAAGGCTTATAGGAACCATCTGTGTTTGTATTTCCCGTGCCTGAAAGCCACCATATTAGGACATCTGATGAATAGCAAGCTTATTAATTATGCAAATAGCCACCTCTAATCGACTTCATATGGCTGACTGCCATTCTGAGAATGGTCAGCTTATCTGGCTTCCTGCCCAGAGCCGCGCACTGAGGCACCATGTCGGCCAACTCATTAATATAATGAGTCATCTTGTTCCTTCTCCTCCGCTCTATCTCACTGTGGTTCTCTCTTAAGCTAAGAATCCAGTCCAAAATTAGCATACAGCTCCACATTCACACCTGGCACAGCGTTCCTTCTCGGAGGACATTTCCTGATCGTTGCCGGCCAGCCCACCGACCTGGTCGATTCGCGAGTATTTGGGTAGCGAAACACCAGGACCACCCAGGGTGGAGCCTTCCTCATCTTCGGAGCTTAAAATCAAGTCCATTTATTCAGTGAGCCTCAGCTGAGGGATTGCTTGTCTTATTTATTGTTCAGTTTATTTATTTTGCCTCATTCTCTAGTGCAAACAGGTCAGACTCCGAATCACTGTGAAAATTGCTTTGCAACCAAAACGGAGAAAGAAATCAGTGAACCAAGGGTCTAGCCTGTGTTGGTGGACCATGCTCTGTAAATGATTTGCCAGATAAGATGAGCAATCCCTAAACAACTTTTTAATGCGACGATTACTCAGAACCAGCGGCAGACGACCAGACAGGCAGGGCCTGGGGGTACGCAGGGGCTGAGGGAACGAACACCTGGTGCATATAGGTGGACAGTGGACAGAGCAACTGGACTCCAAGAGTGACGTCGGTCGGAAAAGTCAACAGTTGGACTGGTTAGGGCGAGTGGCAACTTGTAAACAGCTGGCTGGCTGCGACAGAGTAGGAAGCGAGGAGGCCGGGCTACTTGCCAGCGATGCATGTGATGCTATTTAGAGTGCCGGTAAAAGAGTGATTAGGCATAGAGTGTGATTACGGTATTGTCTGTGCTATGCACTTGTGCAGCTTATAAAGTAGCCTCATTTGCTATTCTACTACAGTCGCTCTCTCTCGTTAAAGCAGGAGACAGACGGAATATCAATTTTTTCTGTCGTATGTGGTGTGTCAGAAATTCGAAGCTTACAAAGTACATACTGTACTTTAAAAATTATAAATGACAAACAGAAAAAAGCCTAGTAGACAAAAAATCCTAAAGAAATACAGAAATATATGAATCAAATATACTGATCCCGTGGGCATAGATAGGAATCATACATGTGCATGGTCGGCGGCTCAGGGGGGTACGGCCAGGTCTCGGTGTGTAGTTGCCTGGATATAGGTGCAAATTTTCGGCGGGAAATTCAAATTTTGGCGGGAAATTTAAATTTTTGCCCAAAAACTTTGGCGAAAAATTCGAAATTTTTGGATAAAATTCAGAAATTTGCCGTAAAAATCAAATTTTCAACAAAAAATTGCCCAAAACCCCCCTTCCGACAGAAACATTGTCAAAAAATTGAAATTTTCCAGGAAAATTTGAAAAAAATTCGGGTTTGGTGCGTAGTTGCCTGGAGGAAGGGTGCGTAGTTGCGTAGTTGCCAAAATTGATTTCCGTGGCTTAAAAACGCATCTGGAGGCTATCTAGCAGCCTCTAGCAACGTTTGGTAGATTTTTATTTTCGTCCCCCCTGACCCCCCCTGGGCACCCCCATGCACATGTATGATAGGAATGGGAGCGGTATATGCTGTTTTACGTCATTATACTTCATTTCCGTTATCTACAGTATGTATGTTTCGACCGCTGAATTATTCAATTTTTTTTCGTCGAAAAAGCAGCGTATTTTTGCTATTTAGATTTCAAAACACCAATTCTCCTAATTTGATTATTTGATTGATTTTTCAAGCAAGTTCAGTCTTTGAAAAAAAAACTAAAACAAAGTTCTAAAACAGTTTTAATGTATTCGGCTTTGCACTACATTTTTATCTTTTTAGTTGCATTTTCGCAGTAGGTCAATCTTTTATTATGTTCAATTTTGTTTATGACTGTCGGAAGTGACTGACATACACCACTTTCTGACTGAAATTGTAATATTTACGGCTGTGCAACTAAGATTGCACGTTTACTCACTCTAAAAACATAGTGCAGACATGAGCTAGGCTGTCGGGGTGGTAAATTTTCCACCTTTCCCCTCAGTCCCCCTTTGCCCATGTCTGCTATAGTGCCGAATTCTATGTCATTGATAGAATTTGCACCAATCTTCACAATTTCTACACATTCCAACCAAACTAAGAGTTTCTCACTTATTGGAACATACTATACAATTTTATACCGGTCGCATCCCAACCGACTGCAAAAAAATAAAAAAAATTGCATAAAACAGTTCGTGTTGAAAAAATAGTAAGAATACTGCGCAACAGTAGTGTCTAATTCGATCGGCCGGTCCATTTGCATAGAAGGTAAATTGGTTTATTTGCGTGTAGAGCCACCAATTCCCATGAGCGGCGGGCCGGGGCCACTCTCAAGAACCAATCAAAGGCCAAACGTACAGCGATGAATAATTCATGATCGGGCAATCATCGCTGTGTTCCGGTCGACTGAAAAGCCGTTGTTGGTCGAATCTGACGCACTCCACAAGCGCCAATTATTATACGACCATCTTTTTACTGCTTTTCCTTCATCCTGCCCTTTTCAGCAAAGACTCTGTCTCTGCTGCTGCCATTATTGGCAGGGATTACGGTAGCACGCGAGCGGCAGGTGGAAAGGAAGTCCAATTAAGGCCCATACAAAACAAGCTGATTAGACTGCAAGTCTCTATAGAGGCAGCAAAATTAGCAGCAATAAATATAGTGAAAGTTGGACAGAAAGTAAAGATATGGTAAATCAAGTCGATATACCTACTAGATGCAGTACTATTTTATGGAATAACGCAAAAATATTACTTTGGTAACGCTGAACTTCAGAGGACTAATTCTGAGAAAATGAAGTCACACAACAAACTGATAAAATCTGCCATCGGCGGATGACCTGTGACAAATATGACTTCATAGTAATTTCTCATTAAAACAGGCAACTATCGGAATCCGACCTTATTTACTGTTCGATCATCTTAGAAGAACTGAGCAGACAGCTCTCAAACTGACTTCTAGAGCCGAAAGACTTAGTGCCAGTGACTCAACCGATCTGACAACAAAGCCAAGCCAACTAACTATTGTTTACCTTCTCCACAAGTAGAAGTTACTAAAGGCAGCAGTGGTGGGGTCTACCAGATCACCCTGGAATCCGAAACCAGCAGCCGATTGTTGCTGTGCATAAGCAGCAGCGGCGGCGGCGGCGGCAGTAGCGCTGTTGAATTCCGAGTTCTGGTATCCGTACATATCTTTTCTTGGGCTTCTCTCAATCGTATTCTGTTTGCGGCCGCCTGGGCTGACAGACAGCAGCGGTGTTCAGCAGAGCTTCGGAATACTGATATCCTAGGACTTGCACAGGCCGCAGCAGCAAGGGCACTTAATAATCAGGGCATGTATTACAGGCGCGCGCCGCCCCAAGCCCGCAATTCATTGATTGATTTAGCTAAGACAGAGAGACGGCCAGATCTGGCTCAAGCAGGTGCTTGAGACCCTCTAGACACGCAACACCTACATATGGCAGACCAGCGCTCTCACTGCACTCGCCAACCAACACTCGACGGCCCTCCGCGCCGGATGGACCTTCTGCCTAAGAAATAAATCAAATAACCAAGCCTATTAAGTATTAATAAGCGCTGCTCCGCCGACAGATTCACAATGCTGACCGGCTAATGGCGGGAAACAATGATGGGATTAGAGAGTCTGGCTTGTCTGCCTGCCGTCTCTGTTGGACCGTTGGGTGCAACAAGGGGTCTGCCTGCCCCCACACCTTACATAGGCCAGACCCCCTCTCCGAATGTGAAACCTCCGATTTTTGTGGCAAGAAATTTTTTGAGCAATTTCAAATACAAAAATTGGCAGAATCGCCAGAAAAAAACAGCACTTTTTGGCTGTATTTCAGCCAAAATTAGCGATTTTTAGCCGAAAAATTGCCATTTTTGAGCGTTGTTTGTGCTCAGACCCCCAACCCCACTGCGGCGGATGACCTGTTACATGTATGGTTTGGTGTGGTGATTGGAATCTGTTCTATCTCAGTTATTTATGAAAACTCTTTGGTTGGGTCCAGTCAATGTGACTACAAACATGTAGCAGTTTGATAGATTGAATGCCTTACTTGATAGGGTCAAAAATATAAAAAGACCTTTCTGAAGGTTCAATTTTTTTTGCGAAAAATCAACATACAATCGCAATTTTTAGTAAATTCTTTCACAGCAGCCAACACTTTGTCTGGCAACCAAGTATAACACTTCTTTTGCACTCGGTCTAACGAACAGCGCCTGTTTAAGAAAATCTAAAGGCAATTTTCGCTGAAATTATGCAGTTGCAGGTAGAGTTCGAACTGGCATTGGGGTGTTTTCCAGGTATCGGGCATTTTTGTTTTTATGCTCCAATACCCAATACTAATTAGGACCGAAAAAATCGCTGTTTAACTAAAAAACTGACCTGAAAAAATCGATAAGACTGACCGATAAAAAGGGTATAAAAAGCCGTTTTTGCGTTAATAAACTAAATGTCTTATACTGTCCGCTTTTCTAAGTAGTACACCAGTAACTAGTGCAATTTCTCTGTTCTTACCGAAGATAAACGTTTGTGATTCAATTGAAATTAGTCATTTTAGTGATACAGAATCTACAATGTATTACTTCTGTATTCAGGGGTGTGTGTCTGGTACACCCGTTTCCAGTGGATTACGAAGAAAAAATCCGCCGAAAATGAGGAACACTGTAATACAGTAGATCATGTACGGACTAAAACTGTAAATTTCTGCTTATTTTACCCTCCAGAAGGCTTCTAAATCTTTCTTAAAGGCTAATTTTTCAAAATATCTCGCCCTAGTTGGACAATGGCCCAACCAGGCCTCTTCGAAATTTTAATCCCTGTGAAAGAAATCCTGTTCTCACCACTGTAATGTACCTGTTCACTGAAATGCAATTTTGGCTCAGCTACGCAAGTATTGGGATTGGATATTGGGTTTTTCAGGTATTGTTCGCACTCTAGTTGTATGTAGGCAGTGTTTAGTCCAACTAACTAACTGACTTGGGGTGCAACATAAGTTAAGTGTTCCTCCTCCACTTCCAATTCCAATCTCTCGCTGTGCGGTTAAGAAGCTGAATTTGATTCGATATCGTCAATGATCAGCCACATCACCTGTCTCAACGATCCCAGTTAGTCTCCTGTTTCCCAGTCAGGTTGCTACCCTCCTGTTTTTCCTGGTTCCGGACGATCGTCAAGCACAGATGTGGCCCCAGTTCTATGCGAGTCCGAGGGGAGTCGTATAAATACCCGACATTCTGTCTGCTTGTCTGTTCATTAGATTCTGTGTGTATTCTTAGTAAACTCTCTTCAATACCTACTGTCCTAAAACAGCAAAGCATCCGTTTCCTTTTCAGTCTGGGTTACAACGCGGTTTGGCTTGCATTTTTGGTGTGTGTGCGCATGTTTCCAGTTTGTATTTCCGTGTCTCTGAGTCATTTATGTACTCATCATTTCTACTCCATACAATTCTTGAGCTCCACTGTACATGGGGCGGGTTGGGTTTGCCTACTCCCCTCGCCGGCCAATACACCCTTGACCGACCGGTTTGTGCCCAGTTCCGATATTAATCTAAGCCTAAGTCTCAACCTAAGCTTAAGCCTAAGTCTGCGCCTAATCCTACGAATTGAACATTGTTATGTAAACAGTTGTTGTGAGTCATAGAAGAGTCCTGCCTGTATAAAAGAGAGTGAATGTTTTTACATAAAGTCGGAAATGGGAACACGCTGGCCGGCCGTACCACCTCCGGAGGAAAAAGTTCGTTTTTTAGGCAAAATAGCCGATGCTTGGACTTTGTTTGGGCACCCTATCCGGATTTTTCCGGCCCATGTATGCTAAACGCAACTTTATGTTCTGTCAAGTACGGGTTAATAGATTCCCAGCTACGCTCTTGCACATGCCTAACTTTTTCACCTTTCTTTCCATTTAATAGTGTCGAGGTCATGCATGTAACAGCTGATCCGTCGAAGGGGGGTGTATCCTTAAAGCGCACAAATCAAAAGCGCACATCCCAAAAGCGCACATCCCATAAGCGCACTTCCCACAAGCGCACGCTCAGAAAGCGCACAAGCGCACAAATAAGCGCACAAGTAAATGTTATCAACTGTAGATTGTATAAAGCACTAGCATAGGTATGTAATGTATGGCGGCAGTTATGCTGGCAGTATGACAGGTTATCATCGATTGACGGCCTGATCGCCGGCCTGCTCCCTGGTTATTTTCAGTGCAGCCAGCTGTGCCCTGTCAGTCTGACCCGTTCGTTCGCTGGTCATTTGCCTGTGCGCCATCTCTCTTCACCTGTCTTACTTTTTTGAATCAGCTGTAGTGTCACGTTATGCAAACTATGCACGTTATGGCTGAACACTGTAGGTGGTATTCAATTGAGTTTACGTGACCACCATACATGTGCATGGTCGGCGGCTCAGAGGGGGGCGGCCAGGTCTCCGTGCGTAGTTGCCTGGATATAGGTGCAAATTTTCGGCTGGAAATTCAAATTTTGGCGGGAAATTTAAATTTTTGCCCAAAAGTTTGGGTAAAAATACTGAATTTTCGGTTAAAATCAATTTTTTGACAAAAAAATGCCAAAAAAACACTTTTCTGGTAGAAACTTTGCAAAAAAATCGAAATTTTTCAGGAAAAATTGAAAAAATTTCGGGTTTGCTGCGTAGTTGCCTGGAGGAAGGGTGCGTAGTTGCGTAGTTGCCAAAATTGATTTCTGTGGCTTAAACACGCATCTGGAGGCTTTCTAGCAGCCTCTAGCAACGTCTGGTAGATTTTTATTTTCGTCCCCCCCCTGTCCCCCTCTGGGCACCCCCCATGCACATGTATGGTGACCCATACATGTACTAGGGGGGGTTTGGGGGGTTACCCCCCTGCTGGAAAGGCCAACCCCCCCCTCACCCCCGAGACAGGTTAAGGGACCCCCCCCCCCCCGACCAAAAATACAAGTGGTGGTAGTGGCTCCAGTATTAACAAACCAAACTGGGTCAGAAATCACTAATTTTTAGCCAAAAATTCACTTGAAAAGCCTTTGGAAACCGAATTTGGCGTTTCCACTGCTGATATTTAAGAAAAATCGGTGTTTTTGGAAGCTCTTTTTGTCATTTTTTGCTAGTTTTTAGCTTTAAAACGCTATTTGGCAGCTTAAAATAGCGATTTTTAGCGTCCTTACTGAAAAAAAGTGCTAAAAACGCATTTCTAGGCGTTTTGGAGCTTTTTGAAATTTGGGACCCCCCACCTGGGCGAAACCCCCCCTCGACCCCCCAGTCCAGAACAGGCGTTTTATTTCACATTACTATATGTGCGCTTTCTGAGCGTGCGCTTATGGGAAGTGCGCTTATAGGATGTGCGCTTATGGGAAGTGCGCTTATAGGATGTGCGCTTATGGGAAGTGCGCTTATGGGAAGTGCGCTTATGGGATGTGCGCTTTACGGAGGGAGAAAGTTTTCGCTTATTTAAGGCAAAATAGGCGTTTTTGGGACTTTTCTTGCGACCCCCGAGGTCTCCAGACCCCCTCCGGATTTTTCTGGCTCACGTATGTCGCGGACCCCCTCCCGTACGATAAACTTGCTATAATCGTCTGTAAAACAGCACTGTTAGCAGCATTTGAGCGGAAATTAGCGATTTTTGACGATTTTTAGCCGAAAAACTGCGATTTTAGAACGTTTTTAGTGCCCAACCACCTGCTTGGAATTAGGCCTGCGCCAGACCTCCAACTGCCCACCCTTTCGGCGGACGACCTGTTACATGTATGATGTTTACACTAGAGGCGTTTATGGAAATTTTGCAATGGAAAAAATGGAAATGTTCCTAGGAGGTGCGAAAAAAGTGAAAAAAAAGAAGAAAATATTCAACCAAAATGCACATAAATTTTTGAAATTACTAAAAAAATGTTACGTAGATGCAGACCTGGGCTAGCATTTCGACTGAGTAGTGGTAAATTGTCAAATCCTGACGGGGTAGCGGCGGCTGATGGGGGTTTGAGGGGATGGCAACCAAAAAATCTGATGTATTTTTCGGTTGGGTTAAAATAAGCTATTTTATTTACAGCTAATCTAGCTAGGCATACTACTTCTATAATAATTTCTTGACAAAATTGTTTATAAAAATTCATGAGGGTCAGAGCCTGAGGGATCAACACTTCTTTGCCCATATCTGCGCACTTGGCATCATATTTAGTGCAATATTATTTTTAAATAGTAGATAGCTAGATACTAATGCTGTAAATACATACATGGGCCGGAAAAATCGCAAGGCATGTGCTCCCAAGGCCTCGTCTCTCCCCTGCTATACAACTTCTCAAAGACCAACACCGACAAGAACGAGCTTCTCCAACGGCAACTACTCAAGCTTCAACAAGCACAACAGATCCTCAATGACCGTATTCTCCTAGAGCTCACTAGATACCGTCTCACCACCACACAAGATTCCAGTGACAAAGTCGGCAAAACCGACCATCTTCATTCGTGTTTGGCGGAAGAAAAGGCAGCCGTTCACAAAGACGTGATGCAGCATCGGATCATGGTGGCAGAGGCAGAGGAAAGGTGATGAGGAAAAGAAAGAGGATGACAAGACAAATACTGTGGAAAGATAAAGAGAGTGAGAAGATGAGGACAGAAGAGAAGATGGTTGGATTGAGTTGGCTGACAACCAGATGGAAGTCTGTGTTACCGATGACAAGACGACAGATGGAAGCGAAGGTACAGAAAGGCCGAAACATAGCCCGCAAGAGATCAAGCCAGCAGAGCAGAACGCGAAGGATCAGAAGAATAAGAATAACAAAAAACTTGAGGCTGCGGAGATTGCTGGAAAATTAATAAATTGGTAGTCAAATTATTTATCAGATCTCAAAGAATTTGTTTGTATAGATAAAAGGCATAATTCCTTTGAACGACCTGTGATTTCCGGTGTACCACAGGGTTCCCTTCTAGGGCCAGTTCTATTTTTACTTTAGAGTGCTGTCAGACTCCTGTTTAAAATTATACGATGATGATGCAAAATTGTATTTTGCTGTACAATACGGTGTGCTGAATACTACGTTAAAGCAAGATTTACATAGAATTTACAACTGGTCATCTCAGATGCAACTTACGGTGGCATTGCAAAAATGTTCTCTTTTACATCTGGGATACGCTAATTTACTGACTGAGTACCAAATTGGTGATACATCTGCATGAAGTATTGTAGATTCGGGTGTTACCATACCACAGGATTTGAAGTTCTCTTTACATTGTAAAACAGTTGCAGCAAAACGCTTCCAAATGGTAAATTTAATTTTAATTATCTCGCGGCTGTCAGGCCAAAGGGGAAGGCAAACTATACTGTCTGCTTAGTAAGCGTCAGCGTAGCCAGACAGAGCCAGTATAAGCAAGAAAAAACTCACAGCAGTAGAGCGGGCATGGACTCGGCAAGCAGACAGTGGCACGTAGCCACTGAGCAACAGCAAATAAAGCCTACCTGGAGCTCGGCCGAGCCATGGCCGCATCATCATCGTCATCGACATGTTGTCGTCTCATTCTGCTGCCTAGCTCCGCACGTACGCATCAGATTGGCCTTAGCTTAGCCGTCTAAACACATTCATTAACGCTCCACTCTACGTACTTCACACGCAACTATAACCGGCCGGCGGGGGAGTGGGGTCTTCGTCAGGTGGGGGGGTGGAGGGAGGTTTTTTAGCCCAGAGGGGGTCCAAATTTCAAAAAGCTCCAGAATGCGTTTCTAGCGTACATGTAACAGGGGGGTCTGCCCCCCACCCGACTTAGGCCAGACCCCCCCCCCCCCCGACGGGGACCCCCCCCCCCCGAGACGATTTCACCGACCCCCCCCTCCGATTTTTCTGGCAAGTAAATTTTCGAGCAAATTTTTGCAATTTTTTACAATTTCACACACAAAAATTGCCAGAATCGCCTGCAAAACAGCACTTTTTAGCTGTATTTCAGCCCAAATTAGCGATTTTTGGCAATTTTTAGCCAAAAAATTGCAATTTTTTTCGATTTTTGAGCGTTTTTAGTGGCCACCCCCTCCCCCAAAATTTTGGCTCAGACCCCCCGGCCGGCGCCAGACCCCCCAACCCCCCTCCCCCCATCGGCGGAGGACCTGTTACATGTATGGTTTCTAGCACTTTTTCAGCATGAAGGCTAAAAATCGCAATTTCAAGCAAAACAGTGTTTTAGAGCTAAAAACAAGCAAAAAAGCGAAGACCATTTTGAGCTCATTTGCACCTAACCTAGGCATACATACTTTTATAATAATTTTCTATATAGGGGAATTCTGTTTGGGTAGGAGCATTGGTTCGTGAACGTACAATTTAGTCCACTTATCCAGTGCAAGATATACTTTATTGGTATAAAAATATTCGTCCACCAATTAAAGGACAGCTGGCACCAAAGAAGGACTATTAGGCAACGCCGATTAGGCAATTTTGCGGTACTATTAGGCGACAGGAATAATTTTTTCTATAAGTCCGTATGGCAACATAGGTTACCACTAAAACATAGCACAACAATGCAAACAGTACAACAGCAATTAAAAGAAAGCATAACATAATAGCAAACAAATTTCAAGAACTCATTTAAAAAATAAGTGCAACACCATGGATGGGTTGGATGGATGGGAAAGGGAGGGGGGTTGGGGCAGACATGGGCTAGTATTTCGGCTGAGGGGGGGGCAGAATTTTCAATTCCTGAGGGGGATGAGGGTTTGTGTTTACATACAGTTTAAGAACCAAATTTTCCATGTGTTACTACTGTAATTGTTAAGCACTACTTGGACTGTAGTAATCCATCGACACTTTTGTGTGCACTTATTGGAAAAAAGTAGTGATAGCAATCAAAATTGTTGTCTAAAACAAAAATTTTAGGTGAGTTACTAATAGTGTTTAGCGTTATTGCATGGAATTTAGCAGGTTTGCTTCCAAAAAGAGCGGAAAGTCATAAAGTTCCGGTTCCGGCACCCTTCTACACCGGAATCGGAACTGCCAGTTCCGGCCGGAGCCGGAATTCCGGTCGATCGCTAGTGGGGGTTCCAGGAACAAAAGTCGGCTTTAGTGGGGTGGAGTGGGGTGGTTTGGGGAATCGAGCCGAGCCCAAGTGGGGGTGAGTAAAACCCCCGGGACCCCCGCGGCCAATGTATGGTTTGCTTGCAGTCTACTACTGAAATCGCCAAAATGTCGAGGAAGTAGTAGTAATTTTACCATTTTTCTTTAATCATATCAAGTCAAGATGGTAAATTTAGTTGAAATAACCGAAACTACTAACTGAATAAATGTTATGAACAGAGAAAGCAAGGTTAGCCACTTTCTTGAAGAAAAAACACCAAAATTTAGGTAGCTAATTTTTGTTCTGTATTAATTAATTTCGTATTAAGCCCGGTTCAAACTGCCGTGAACTAAGAACTGTGAACTAAGGCGTGAACTAAAAATCTGGAATAAGAACTAAGAACTATTAGCAAGAATGCATAAAAGAGTAGCAAGAATGTGCCACTCAGCGGCCAGCCGAGTGTCGATGCGCTGTACCAAAATTACTGGAGGGGTTGCCTCCAGTAATCTCAGGACAGGTTGCGAATTTCGCGACCCCTCCAGTAATTGCGCATGCGCTTTATTGCAGCGCAACCTGATTTTTTAGCGGGTTATTCAATCTGTCTTTGGGAATATAGCTGCCGCCGTTGATTTCTCAAGTCTACGGCAACATGATAAAGGGAAAGAAAGGTAAAACAGCTGGAATATGCAAGCAGGTGGCATGTGTACATGGCCAAGCTCATGTGCTGCGTTCAAAATGGAAAAATTCACAAATGCAAAAAGCCTGATGCATTTCACAGATATCTTGCAATCTCGCCTTGCAATTGGACATTTATTTTAGTTATTGTGATGATTGAAGATCTTACACCAACTATGCAATGAATTGCCGTTGTAGAAAACCACTAAACATTTTGTTGGCGTCATTCTTGCTCAGAAATCAGGCTGCGCTGCAATCAGTGCTGCCAGGTGCTAGCCAGTCCAGTATACTACCACCAGCTCAAAATTATACTACTTTATACTACAATTTTCGAAAATATACTACATTTTCATACTACGCTCTAAAACTGTCAGATCAAAGGTCTAAAGCATGAAAACTGTTAAGTAATGCAGGCAGCAATGGCACAAGCGTTTTAATTTCGACTCAAAGAGTTTACCGTACACAAGCTAAGTTTCAATGCCTTTGTAAACCATAGAAAATTTACGGATTTTGCCAGTTTGCGTATGGTTCACCCTTCCCGTTCCCCTCAGGGGTAAGCAAGTTCAAATTTAGATGGAAGTGGTTTCGATTCGACTTTTAAAAATACATGGGCTGGGGGCCTTACCAACTCCAATCTGGCCAGGCCCCTCAAGGTCACCAAGCCCCTATCCCCTCCGGTGGGACATTTTGACGATTTTTACGGAAAATCAGCGATTTAACAGCGATTTTGGGCCATTTTTGGCAAATCGGCCTCTCCCGAGTCGATTTCAGGCGCCTCCTTCGGGCCTAATTTTTTCGGGCCATGTGTTGCATGTAGGCAAAATTAGTTCCGGTCCCAAAAGCCTAAGAACTCTAGACCTCTGGAAACTAAGCCAAGCTTCAGTTTAAGCCTAGTGCTATTTTTACGAATAGGATCCAACTTTACAACTTTTTTCTACAACACTATGACATCAAACCATACATGTAACAGGGGGTCTGGGGGTACCCGAAATAGGCCAGACCCCCCCTAGATGGGACCCCCCCCCCCCGAGACGATTTCACCGACCGCCCCCCTCCGATTTTTCTGGCAAGTAAATTTTCGAGCAAATTTTTGCAATTTTTTACAATTTAACAAACAAAAATTGCCAAAATCGCCTGCAAAAGAGCACTTTTTAGCTGTATTTCAGCCCAAATTAGCGATTTTTGGCAATTTTTAGCCGAAAAATTGCGATTTTTTCGATTTTTGAGCGTTTTTTAGTGCCCACCCCCCTCCCCCAAAATTTTGGCTCAGACCCCCCGGCCGGCGCCAGACCCCCCCAACCCCCCCTCCCCCCATCGGCGGATGACCTGTTACATGTATGCATCAAACTGTATTTTTGTTTTGGTTGACCATTGAATTGAAGCCATATTTGTTGAAAATCAATCAAAACGGTTGGAAAAATATTTATTGTTTGACCAAAAACGCATACAATCACCGATTTATTTTAATTTTTCTCATAGGGAATAAATAATTATGTCAATTTGATGTGAAAGAAGGAAAAACGGTAACACTTTCTCCCTCAGTGGCCAAGCGCAAAATATTGACGACTTGCTCTGAAATCAAAAATAGCGCGCGCGCGAGATGATATCTGAAATGGAAATGATGAATTATACTACATTTTATACTACAAAATCCGAAATTATACTACATTTTTATACTACATACTACAGCCGATTTTTCGATACTTTTCGAGGGTCAATTATACTACAGGTAGTATTATTATACTACGCCTGGCAAGGTAAAGGTAAGTTTGGCAGCCCGAAAGTCTAATGCGGCCGGGCAGCGGCCGAAGGGGCGGGCCCGTTGCGCTGGTCACTGGCCGATCGATCGACTGGCCTGGCCGGCACACGGCCGCTGTTTAATTATAGCAAGCAAGCCAATTATAAGGAAGACGCAATTGTGTTTTGCGAATGCGAACGTTGTTTTAGGAGAGTTTCATTTTTCAACAAGTATTTATAGATTGCTTTCAACATCACAGACAATCATTACTCCACAATCATTTCTCCATTACAATCAACAACAAATGCTTTTATATCAACGGATACTGTCGCTTGATTTCTTCAACCAGCCGAAGAAAAGGCTCCTCTTTGTTCACCGATCTCCACCAGTAGCTGGCTAAATAGCTTTGCAACATCTCCCGCGAACTCCCTCGCTGGCGTTTAAGAAAATCGGCTTTGATGATGCCCCAGAAACACTCAATTGTTTGAGTCTTCACTCCCGTGTGCAGATCCACAAACCACAGACTGTGATTTACTGTCTCATGAAAGTACGGTTGTCCAGGAATGTTGGCCAGATTGTTATATGCTGCCCATTCATCTGACCGAACTGTGGTTCCGGGAGCGATGTGGTACTGAATGATGGGCCCCAATGTTGACCAGTCTCGTCTAGGAACTCGAAAACATCGAACTTCTCGTGACCCGTCAGCCTTCTTCCAAAGTATGCCGAATACCCAGGGGCCGTCCGTTCTGTTGCCATAGTTCTGTCTTCGAGGAGGAAAAAGATTTCCATCCAGCATGCGCCCACTTAATAGCTGTGACCCGACTGATCTACCCCTGCTTTTATAAGCGTCTGGCCGGATACGTTATACCCGTAGGTTGACACCACCCTTTTCGTTCCGACCGACTGGAAACGCTGTGCCCCTAACTTAACCTCAGTCTGTTCAATTAGTAATTGACTCAGACTTAATTGACCTGGCCGTTGTACCATGTGCCAGCTCAACTCCTTGAGGCGCCGGCCCGGCCACAACAGAGGCAGTGGCCGTGTGCGGGCCGGTCAATCGATCGGCCAGTGACCAGCGCAACGGGCCCGCCCCTTCGGCCGCTGCCCGGCCGCATTAGACTTTCGGGCTACCAAACTTACCTTTACCGCCTGGGCAACACTGGCTGCAATAAATTCGCAACCTCCTGTCCTGAAATTACTGGAGGGGACGCGAATTTCGCGACCCCTCCAGTAATTTTGGTACAGCGCATCGACACTCGGCCGGCCGCTGAGTGGCACATTCTTGCTACTCTTTTATGCATTCTTGCTATTAGTAGCTATTTCATAATATCATATCTTTTTTTTAATTATTTGACCAGAAAAAAGGAGCGAAACAGAATAACAGATAGGTAAATAATAATAGAATAAATAAAATAGACTGGGGCCAGCCTATATAAACAGATTATTCTTAACAAACAACAACACCGAAAGGGCAGTTAGTAGTTTACGCACCGTACGCACCGTTCGCACCGTACGCACCGTTACGCACCGTTCGCATCAGCAGCGACCTCAATTGGGCGCCGATATTTCGGAGTGGTGAATTTGCTTAGATCGTTCAGAGAACCGTTCTATTTCAGCTTGCATTAAAACAGATTACGCGTTTTGGTGGAAAAGTAGCTGAAAAATCAGCTTGTATTAAAATTTTAAAAGAAAAAAGCGAAAACAATCACGTTGGTCACGGCGGCCCCCGGCACCCATGGAAGCGATGTGTTTGTGGGTTCGAAACCTGTTGAGGCGATGGGAAGTAGTCCACACAAAGCCCAGCCCAACCGGATCAGGTGTAGCTGGGGGGAATTAGGAACCGATCCCAAACAGAAACTAATGTGTTTAATGATCATAATTAATTATAAATTAACGATTTCCATCGATAATTATCGATTATTTTTTGGCAAAGTTCCAAAATTTCAAAATCGTCCAAAATGGTCATGTCATATATCATTTGAAAGCCCTTAGCCTGGCGAGTCTAATGATTACTAAATCAGAATAGGGAACGCCCCGGGGGGCCTGTTTTGCCGAATATAAGAGTACCCCTAGGGGTACGCATCAGTATAGGGCTCGTTCCGGAGGGCCTGTTTTCCAAATATAAAAATACCCCTAGGGGTACGCATCAGTATAGGGCTCGTTCCGGAGTCGTATAGTCATAAGAAAGTTAATTAATTAATATATAGTCCATTTCTGACCTTCCCTGATTCCCCCCCCCCCAGCTACGCCTAACCCGCCCAACCCAGGCCGTCGAAAGTCAGCAATGGCAAGTAGATAAATGGGGACCAAACCGGGCGCTGTCTTGCACCCACCCACCCAAAAGGGGAGGGTTGTTGTTAAGGAGGCTGCCAGTCCTTCTGCCTCTTCCTGGTCTATAGCAGTTGGCTACTCCTAGTGCGAAAGGACAAAAAGTTACAACAACAAAATAACAATTCGACCGGACATACAATGCAGCGGAACCACTGACAGCATCACCAATATCGAGTTTGTCCTTGGTGTCAGCCATGAAGTAAAAACATTTGGATTGTTAGTTTAGTTTAATGGTTGCCCCATCAGCGAAACCCTTCAGGTCCAATTTTTCGGCCAATCATTTCCCATTTTGGTACTATGTCAATCAGAAAAGGTGCCGAGATGACACGTTTTTGCCTGACACGATTGAGACGTTTAGCGATGGGTGACAAACACACCGCTTCCATGGGTGCCGGGGCCGCCGTGACACCCATGATTATTTTTTTTCTTTTAAAATTTTAATACAAGCTGATTTTCCAGCTATTTTTCCACCAAAACGCGTAATTTGTTAATGCAAGCTAAAATAGAACGGTTCTCTAATCGATCCAAGCAATTTCAGCGCTCTGAAAGATCGGCGCCCAACGGGGGTCGCTGCTGGTGCGAACGGTGCGTAACGGTGCGTACGGTGCGTAACGGTGCGAACGGTGCGTACGGTGCGTAAACTACTAACTGCCCACCGAAAGGCCTTTGCATGAATGTAGCCTGTCATAATCACTGAAATGAAACGCTGGAATGTAATGGAACGGCCATTAAAATGGCTGGAATGGAACGGAAATCACTGGAACGACAAATTAGCATACACATGGGCCGGGGGTGTGGGGGTATACCTCTCCCCCTCGCCGGCCAATACCCCCCTCGGCCGGCCATACCCCCTCCCCCCCTTCCCGGAGGGAGAAAATTTTCGCTTACTTAAGGCAAAATAGGCGTTTTTTGATCTTTTTTTTCCGGGACCCCCCCCCCCCCCGAGGTCTCCATACCCACATACGGATTTTTCCGGCCAAATTAAACAGTCTAAAGGCTCTAAATGCATTCTGCAACTATTTACTAGACTGCATGGGTCACTACCCCAGCCGAACAGGCGTAGACTAACACTTTTATTTGAATTACATATACATAACAGATACACTTATGTAAGGTTTTAGACTGAACGTGGTCCTACATTCATTCGACAAACTTTAAAAGTACGCACGTACAATGTACTGCAAGCAGAAATACTACATACTACAGGGTGTCCCTCAAATGATAACATCTCTTTTTGCTGCCACTTCCTCAAATGTTGACCTATGGTGAAAATTAGAACATACATGTCACTTACTTAGCACTTAAGGGTAGTTATACAGTCAGGCACTTAACACCGTTCATGGTAGTGGCACCATATAAGGTGCCGGTACCATGGTACCGGTACTTAGGGTAGTGGCACTGGCACCGTATATGGTATCCCGACGTTTGGGGAATGACCATCGGTGCCGGTACCATATATGGATGTGATGCAATCCCGCCTGCTATTGATGTATAAGTACTATGTCCATGATTTTTTAAGAAGAAAAAACATTTTATGTCCGGATAGCAAACAAACAGAGCTAGGTGTTGTTGTTGGTAGGTGGTTCCAGACGCACACAATCCCGTAAATAGTTGCAGGATGCGTTTAGAGTATTTTGACAATCTAATTTGCCGTTTCAGTGATTCCCGTTCCATTCCTTCCAGCGATTTATCATGGCCGTTCCATTCCATTCCAGCGTTCCATTCCAGTGATTATCATCTCCCACCGCCCCCCCCGGTGCGTCGTTGGTATCTCCCGATCAAAGTGGCCCTTTGTATAGGCGGTCTGTACCAAAGTGGTCCAAATGCAATATCATATTGTTTCGGCTTCTGCAATGCTGTGAAGTGAATGAAACAGAGTGTTCTTGAAGCACATACACCTGACCTGATGTAGAAAACCGAAGATTCGGATAAACCTACTCAACTGCGCGCCAACCAATCAGCACCCTACCAATTCTAAATTCTATAACACCCCACCGTAGGCTTATAGCTCGTGAGTGTTCACGACAACATCACTAGTACCTGTGCCAAAACTGCCTCCCGCAACACCATTCTCAGGGCCCTGGCCGGTACTTCATGGGGTCAACAAAAAGAAACTCTGCTGACAACCTTTAAAGCCATCTGCAGACCTATCTTTAACTATGCAGCTCCAGTTTGGGCCCCGTACATTTCCAATTCTAACTTCTGGAAGCTGCAAGTACTACAGAACTCAGCACTGCGGACGATAACTGGGTGTCACCAGATGTCGGCCATGGCCCATCTGCACCATGAGACAAAAGTACTACCAGTCAAGATCCACAGCGATCTGTTAGCAGCCCAGTTCCTAGCAGTTGCCGCTAGCCCTGGCCACCCACTGGAAGAGCTGATGCGTCTGGCCCCTCGGCCCCGTCAAATGAAAGAAACTCTACCTTCCCGTTATGCCGAAGTGGTAGATATCACGCTAGCCGGCGCCCTCTCCCTCAAGGAGCACTTAAAAAACATCCACTCTTACCATGTGGAGTTCGCGGCTGGATGGCTCGGCCCAAATCGGGTATTACAAGAAGAACCTCCGCCGATCCATGCCTCAGAGACTACGCTATCACGGCGGACAAGGTGCACTCTTGCACAGTTGAGGTCAGGGTTCAGTACCTTGCTACGTTCATATCAACATCGGCTACACCCTGAAGCCGATCCAACCTGCCCGGACTGTGGACAAGCAACCTCATGATACGCCACACTTGTTTGGCTGCCGGGCCAAACCAACTACACTCTCAACAAGGGACCTATGGACACAGCCAGTGGTTGCAGCAGCTTTCCTGGGGGTGTGACCAACGGCGGCTAACAACAACAACAACAACGTTGCATTTTAGACGATCAGCTAAATAAACTGGAACTACTTACAAATCTTCCCACTACAAAAAGTCTGAAGAACACGTCTGCACCAGCACACCGGAAGAATCAGTCAGGATTTCCAAAAATAAATGGAATTTTTGTTGTTTAAACGGTTTCACGCGTTGACAGACCGTAGAAGCGATCGCAAAATATATCTAACGGGCCAGCTAAATTTTGTTCGATTTGCTAAATAAATCTACCGCCTGCTAAATAGCGCTAAATATTGATCCGGAGATCACCGGCCCGCACCCCGCCCCCCGGGTGGGGATTGCACTCGAATTGCAAATTTTAACACATACGACTGGATGTGGTATCAGATGACTGCTGACAATCTCTTGATTATTATTTTACACATCAACACCTAATTACAGCATGCTATATTCAGCTTTACCTGAGATACATCTTTTTCGTCTCGGAACAAATGCTGCAAAATGTGCGCACCCAAATTGTAAATCTTCATTAAACAAGATCGAATTTGACATCAAACAACTACTTTTAACCTTTAGATTATTGTTCTACACCCTAACAGGCCAGCACATCCAAACCAATTCTGCACGCTACCTCAGATTTCGCGCTTTCGTAATAGCGCCTTACTTCATCGATTGAGCGGCCGATTACCCCCAGAACCCCACTTAGAAAACTTGCTATAAAATTCAAAGGCATAGACGTAGATTCATGCACAAGGCCGGCCGGATCGGTAGACAATCACCCTAGCTACAGAATATACACAGTAGAAGGATTTTTTCTTGTCTCTCGTCTACTTCTAACACAAATTGTGGGCTACTATTTTTGTGCTCCCTTTGAAGAAAAGTACCGTTGTAAGGCTACCAAATTTAGGTGGACTTTAATCAGAAGGTTACACCGTTTCTGTGCATTTGTTCATGATGCTGAGGGATGTATTTACCACAAGCTGAAAATTTTATACAAACATGGTTGGTGACCCAGAATCAGAAAGTACTATTAGCAATTATACCCCACATACATGTAACAGCTCCGGGCCGACCTGGGGGGAGGGGGGTAGGGGGCTTTTCCTCAGGTGGGGGGTCGAGGGGGGTTTCGCCCAGGTGGGGGTCCCAAATTTCGAAAAGCTCCAAAACGCCTAGAAATGCGTTTTTAGCGCGTTTTTTCAGTAAGGACGCTAAAAATCGCTATTTTAGAAAGAGAAAATCGAACTTCTTTCTGACATACTTTTTCCCAATTGTCAGGTAAGACTGATACGGGAGGTTTTGCATCGGATTGCTTGCATTATCCAGTGATCAGGTCTGGGAGTCAAAATTTACTGGATCAAGTACATATTTGCACGTGCTGATAAGTTTGTGCATGCGTCGTCGGTCTCCGATGCGTGAACGGCAGCAGCGTTTTCCGTTTTGGTAGAAAATCGAACCGCAGAGCAGAGTCACCAAAATTTGAATTTCGCGCCGACGCACTGTGATATCACACCATAATGTAGCTCGTTTGAAAGCCAACGCAAAGGGCTATCGAACTGTGGGTTACACGCCTGATTCGGTTGAGGCATGCCGTCGGTACACCCGTTGAGCTTGAAGGCCCCATCATATTTTGGAATTTGCTCTCGTCGGACCCCCTATTGGATACTGTGGATCAGGTATACCTGTACCATACATGTAACAGGTCATCCGCCGATGGGGGGAGGGGGGGTTGGGGGGGTCTGGCGCCGGCCGGGGGGTCTGAGCCAAAATTTTGGGGGAGGGAGGTGGGCACTAAAAAACGCTCAAAAATCGAGAAAAATCGCAATTTTTTGGCTAAAAATTGCCAAAAAATCGCTAATTTGGGCTGAAATACAGCTAAAAAGTGCTGTTTTGCAGGCGATTTTGGCAATTTTTGTGTGTGGAAGTGTAAAAAATTGCAAAAATTTGCTCGAAAATTGACTTGCCAGAAAAATCGGAGGGGGGTCGGTGAAATCGTCTCGGGGGGGTGGGGGGGTCCCCATCTGGGGGGGGCTGGCCTAAGTCGGGTGGGGGGGCGGCCCCCCCAGACCCCCCTGTTACATGCATGACCTGTACCTGTACCTGATTATCAGGTAGATTTGCAATACCCATCTGATACCTACCTGATACCTGATCGGGTACTTTTGAACTGTACCTACCTGATTTTGGGTATTTTGGACTGAAACAGGTACAGGCAAGGCATCAAATGGTAGTTTACGACCGATTTGTTCATTAAAAAAGCGTGTAAGAAGGCTAATTTTTCAAAATTTTCTCGCCCTGCTTGGGCCGTTGCCCAACCAGGCCACTTCAACAGACTACAATACCTCCTAATTTCTGTTAATACTATACTTTTCAAAAGCGTTTTTCAAGCTGATTATGTCAAAATTTTCTCGCCCTGATTGGGCCGTGGCTCAACCAGAGATCCAAAGTAAAATCCTGAGTAAGCCAATGAGTAAAGGGGAAGACAAATAAATAGGGACATACTTGTATGGGTAAAAAGGGGTTACGAGAAGTCTTACTCTAAGTGGCAAAGATAAACCACCAGAGATGGATGTGCAAAGCGATTCCGCACCGCGGTGATATTTTGAGAGTGGGTTTTTGGCATTTTGTGCAGGTTCATTCGGAAAAATCCAAAAATGATTGGAACTAATCTGATTTTAGCTGCATTTTGAGCCTAAATTGGTAGTTTGAGCGATTTTTGGCTAAAATCCGGATTTTAAGTTTTTATGGGGAAATACATGATACCTGTATTTTTGTCAATACCTACCCATACCTGATACCTGATTGGGTATTTTTGAAATACCTGTACCTGATACCTGATATTAGGTACTTTTCCAATACCTGCCCACAATACTATTGGAGCGGCGCCAGTATTGGAGGGTGCGCTTTTATTAGAACTTTTAGGGTAAACAAACAGTCGAAGGTACAGTAGGCGGTAAACGGTCAGGAGAACAATCACTTAGACAAAAGCTAAACTGCAAGAGTACAGTAGATTACTTTCTTCTATCTTACGTAGGATTATCGGCCAGACAGAAGAATTTGCACTCCCACGCAACTGTTGCTTGTGATTAAATTACTTTCTAAGCTAACCATTTCGTCGTCTCTAGAGAGGCCAGTCACAGAATGTGTAAGAAAGTGCTGTTCGTTTTGTGTTTTATGCTCTTGTTTACATATTCCAGACCTTACACCCAAATAGAAGGTATGTACGGTAACATTTTCCTTCTTAAATACGGGGTCTTTCTGTAAAGAAACCCATGGGATTGTTTTAGGTTTTGGCACTTTTTCGCCCTCTGCTTTGAAAGCTATAATAAGCCCATGGGCAATCCCATAAGCATTAGCCAATGCTATACCATTCTCAAGAATTAGACCCAAAATTATACACGAGTATGTAGCTTATTTGTTATTATTTGTTCAGCTTAGCGCAACTCAGCCTACAACACAAGCATTTGACCACTCTATACCAAATAACCACAAATTCATGCTCCATTTTTCCGCTTAATGCAATATAACAGGTAAACGCAACCGTTCAATTCTGTTTGTGAATGAATTGTGAACATGCAAATAGCATCCGTTTTCCCCTCAATTTACCTTGCTTTTCATTATGCTTTTGCTTGTTGCTATTTAAATGAAGAAAAACTGCCTATTTGCAAATCCACAGTCACTCAAAACGTTGCAAACCCGAAAATATGCCAATTGGCTTACGGAACTACAGTATTTAATATTAAAACCAGTCAAGAAGGGTTTGCTTAATTCTTAGGGGGAGGGCGATTATTTTTGGAAAAGCCCGGTGTAAACTTTGTACTTTTTGCAGTTGCGTGCCCTAGATTAACGCAGGTTCTCGCCGGTCCCTTCCGGATCCCTTCGGCTCTGTTCAGATGCAGAGAATACAACAGATTTCTTTCCGACTACCTCACAGTTCTGAGCAGGAGCGCTGGAGTTTTGAACCGACAATGGTCTTTGTTGAACCTTCGTCGCAAACAGAAGCCAGTGCTTATTCCGACAGAGATCAAGTGGTGGAACGGCATTATACTTGGATGATCTTTGCACTTGCTGGGCGGTGACTTATGTATGTACATGTAGGGTCTGCTTAACAGACCCGCGATCTAGAACCCCCTGAGGCAATTTTTCCGAAACCCTTACCTCCGATTTTCTGGCAAGTAATTTTTTGAGCAAATTCTGGCGATTTTCACAATTTCAGACACTGAAATTGCTAAAATCGGCTGTAAAAGAGCACCTTTTAAAGTCAGGCACTTGCACTTAACGCCGTTTATGGTACCGGTACCTAGGCTAGTGCCTCCATATATAGTACCTGCACGTTCGAGGACTGTAGTGGTACCACATACAGTACACATGGTACCGGCACCATATATGGCCTGGATGATACTCCCACGTGCAGCAAAAATGACAGCCGCACTTAGCATTGGTTGGTACCTATACCGGTACCATATACTGTACTGTACTGTATGCTACCACTCCAGTTCAGATTTAGTACCATATATGGGTAGGGGTACCATATATGGTTCCATTACCATAAATGGCGTTAAGTGCCGGACTGTTTTAGCTGTATTTGAGCCGGAATTAGCGAATTTTTGACGATTTTTAGCGAAATTGCTGCATGGTGTCACATTGTTTTCTAGCGTTTTGTGTGTATAGCGCACATCTAATACTGTAACTGGTTGTTTACAGACTAGCCTTATAAATAGGATCGCCAACGCGTGTAATTAAATTAATTGGTGCCCGCCTCCGTGCGTGTTAGTGTGACGTACAGGACAAGATTGAATAAAATGTCAGAAAGCTAAAGTAGTTAGCGAGTTCTACGACAATTCCTATTCTTCCTACAAATACTTGGCTGAGAGAGCGCCATGCACAACTCAAATCGGTTGGGCTTTTAACCACTGCTACGTGGGGTCCGGAACCCTAATTTGGGTCTCTAAAACTCTAATTAAGGTTTCTGAAGCCCTAAATAGGGTTCGAGAACTCTAATTTGGGTCTCAGAAACCCTTAACCATACATGTAACAGGGGGTCGGGGGGTCTGCCCCCACCCGACTTAGGCCAGAGCCCCCGGATGGGGACCCCCCGACACGATTTTCCCGACCCCCCTCCGATTTTGCTGACAAGTAATTTTTTGAGCAAATTTTTACAATTTTTTACAATTTCAGACACAAAAATTGCCAAAATCGCCTGCAAAACAGCACTTTTTATCTTGGTTTCAGCCCAAATTAGCGATTTTTAGCCAAAAAATTGCGATTTTTTCGATTTTGAGCGTTTTTAGTGTCCAACCACCATCCCAAAATTTTGGCTCAGACCCCGCCCGGCCGGCGCCAGACCCCCCAACCCCCCGCCCCCTTCGGCTGATGACCTGTTACATGTGTGCCCTTTACAGGATTTCAGAGCCCTAATTTGAGTTTCAAAATTTCTAAATAGGGTTCCAGAAATGAATTTTAGCCATATTATGTCGAATAAAATAGATCTTTTTTGCACGTTTTAAAGCATTGCCCAGGGGTCCGACGACAGCAAATTCCAAATTATGATGGGGTCATCAAGCTCAACGTGTGTACCGACGGCGTGCCTGAACCGAACCCGGCGTGTTACCATAATTTTACATCACTACGTATTTGAAGGTTATTTTTTAAAATTTTCTCGCCCTCGTCAGTCGTGTCTTCGTCTGTGGCGTACATTGTAGTGGTGAGGTGAGCAATGTCGGCTCCCATGCGGTCAGCGTATGACACATAGTGGGGTTCGTCCCCGAGTGATGATTGCCTTGCATGTGGCCCTTCGGGGTTAGCACTGCTAATTGTGGTGTACACGTGCATTGTAATAAAGTTTTTAAAGTATTTTTTAAAGTCAGAATCCCAACCAGGCCTCCATAAGCTAAACTGCCAATTTTAAGCAAAGAGCGCCTTTCAAATACGTTTTTGAAGGCCAATTTCTCAAAATTCCCTTATGAGACTAAAGTGACGTCATAATTGGCTGAACCCCCTCACCCCCTTGTCATCGCTTGTCATCATTTGGCAACCCACCCTCCCCCTTACCGATGACGTCATTTTTGCACAGCCCCCTAAATGGTTCTTTACAGAATGCAAACAAGAACGTTCACGCGAGCAATGAAATTATTATAGTTATTGGAACGTCGGAATAAGATTGAATAAAATGGCATGAAAGCTAAATTAATTAGCGGGTTTGACGGCAATTCCTTCCTGGTATCGGTTCCTACATGTAATTGGCTGAGGAGGCAGCGCGTAGGCGTACATTAGGTACGTTAGTCAGCAATGTTTTTCATCTACGTCCTTTTTGCGCTCACTGTCACTGCCAACTTCTGTCACTTCAGGTAGCCTACTTGTAATTTTGTCTACTCTATTCTACTCTACGTACGTAAAGCTTCTATTAAAAGTCCTGCAACTTCTATAGGGTGGATGGATGGATTGTCCGGGCGGGGCCGTCTTAACCCCTGCGTTAGGCCACCCACACTGCGAATTTTTGAAATTATATTTTAGTTTTACTGGAGTGAAAATTGTTTCTATAAATAATTTTGGCTAAGAGAAATGCTTCCATTGAGCTGTAGTTTTAAGGCCTGCTAGTGTAATTTACATAATTTTATATAGAAAACTCTTCTAAAAAATTCTGAAGGGTAGCGGCGGCCTGAGTGGGGTAGGACAGAGCCCAATTGGGTCAACCTGTCCTCAGTCCCCTTCATACATGGTCATCCGCCCAACGGGGAGGGGGGTTGGGGGGTCTGGCGCCGACCGGGGGGTCTGAGCCCAAATTTTCGGAGGGGCGTTGGCATACATGTAACAGGTCATCCGCCGAAGGGGAGGGGGTTGGGGGTCTGGCGCCGCCCGGGGGGCCTGAGCCAAAATTTTGGGAGCGGCTAGGGCACTAAAAAAACGCTAATAAATCGAAAAAATCGCACTTTTTTGGGCTAAGAATCGCCAAAAATCGCTAATTTTTGTCTGAAATTGTAAAAGATTGCAAAAATTTGCTCAAAAATTTACTTGCCAGAAAAATCGGAGGGGGTCGGCGAAATCGTCTCGGGTGGGGGTCCCATCCGGGGGGTCTGGCCTAAGTCGGGTGGGGGGCAGATCCCCTGACCCCCTGTTACATGTATGGAGGTTGAGCACAAAAAAAGCTCTCAAAAATCGCAATTTTTGGCTAAAAACGCTCAAAAATCGCTAATTTTGGCTGAAATACAGCTAAAAAGTGCTGTTTTATGGGCGATTTTTACAATTTTCGTGTCTGAAATTGCAAAAAATCGCAAAAATTTGCTAAAAAATTACCTGCCAGAAAAATCGGAGGGGGGCTTCCCATCCGGGGGGTCTGGCCTAAGTCGGGTGGGGGCAGACCTCCAGACCCCCCTGTTACATGTATGGTCCCCTTTACACATCCATGTCAGAAGCTTATTTTTTTGTGTCATTTCGGCAAATGTTCACCAAATGACTTGAAATTTGGACTTGGACAAATAATAATAATAATAATAGTAGCTAAATGCGGAGTATTTTGTGCTAAAATTTCCTTTATGACTGGAGACTTGGATCTGCCTTAAGAAAATCAGGATTATTCTCACCATCTGTTCTGCTGACTGCTTATTTAGGAAAACAGAGGCTCAGGAAGTTCTTTATTCTCAAAGGATTGCGCCAATCTCTATGTATGCATGATTCCCCTTATTTAAGCGGACATTTTCCAAATTTCGGTTAGTTGTGGTCAACTTAGGTACCAAATTTTTACATGTCTTTTTAAATTTCTCAAGATCAAGAAAAGGTCTAGTCCAAGCTTTAACGCAGAAATTATCCCTGATTTTAGCATGTACATTCCAAATTTCAGTCTATGTACACTGTATTTGGTTAGGTTTCCGGAAACGACAAAAACAAGTGTTTCCATGTTATTATTTACTTTGTATTAGAATAATAGATTTATGGTAATCCGTCACTGTTTCAAGAAAGAAAATGTGGTCTGCCATATATGGGTTGAATTGTAATTATAGCTCGGTCGACGCTCGAATGATGCTGATAATCCCGAGTCTCGAGCGTATTTTCGGTTCGAGTCGTAAAGTGGATTCGGCGCTCAAGCAACTGCTGGCTCGCAGGAGGAGCATAGAGAATAAATTGAATTCTGTGCTGAACGATGTTTACAAGGACATTGACAAAGCTCGATAGAACGAATAGGGAAAGCTGATGGGAACAGAGGAATAGTGGCCTGAATAAACAATCTGCTATGTATGTTGTTTACAAGCTGATGAGTAATCGGAAGTAACCAATCAGTTTTGGTAAGCAGAGAAAGTTACTAATCAGTAGAGTGCGAATAATGCCTGAAAAACATAACAACCCAATACCCAATACTTGCACAGCTGGGCCAAAAATTGTTTTTGCAGACACAAGACACAACAATCAATATACCTAGTATTATTGCTGAAAATATCAGCCCGATCTGCCAGCGCATGCTGGAGAAATAAAAGAAACAGTGAATTTGGACCAAAGAACACGTTTGTGGCCCTAATTTGCATATTAGTGATGTTCGAGCGAAAATATTTCTGGTGTGTTATTTTCTACCATAGACCTATCCATTTATCACATAAAAA
>JASANB010004390.1:0-12891 GCA_030248155.1 Sabatieria punctata | reverse complement strand
AGCCAGCAGATTTTTTACTTTTGCAACCATGAATCTTAACCGATTTGAATGAATCCTTTTTGAATGAAAGATTAATAAATTCTTCAAAGATTGGTGCAATTTTTATTGAGATTCACGGCTTAGTTCTTGAGATATTGGCCCTCAAAGTCGAAACAGATTTTGGCAAAGAACGAGAGCGATTCGGTTGCACTTCATAAGAAAGCAGATTCCTACTGCTGGGGGCTAATGACACTTTACTGTTGAAGTGAACCGAGTTTGTGTGTCACCAGTAACGCCTTGAATAGCCCTCAGCAGTAGCAGGAATCCGTTTTATTACGAAGTGAAACGTAATAATGAAAAATCCCTCTTGCTCACTGCCAAAATCACTGTTTTGATTTTGAGAGTGAATATCTCAGGAACTAAGCAGAGTACATTCATAAACGTTACATCAATCTTTCAAGAATTTATTTATCTTTCATTTAAAAAAGGATTCATTTAAATCGGTTGAGATTTGCGGTTGTTACAGCGAAAAATCTGCTGGGTTGTTTTTTTTTGGCACACCCTGTAGATTTTTGCTAGTTTCAGAGTAAGATCGGTAAACCTGGACTCACTCCAATGCAATGCGCTACAGGCTATTTCACAATTATCGCGTCTAATATACAAAATGGGAGTGAAAGTAATCCAGACCTACTGTTATTTTACTATAGTATAGTAAAACAAAAATTAGTAATACTAGTGGTATTTTACTAGTAGTAAAATAATAGTAAAAAGTAAAATTAGGAGCCAATAGTAGGTAAGTAAAAACTAAATTAAATTACTGAACGGGGCCAATAGTAAAATAGAAATTTTACCACTATTTTACTAATTTTTGGTGAATTTCAGTCAAAGTCTTGATCAGTTTCGGACTGAAGGATGTGTGGGTGCTCCTTCGTGACGCAAATTTTACACATTTTGCCCCTAAACTTCTGGAAACCTGCTATCACGATCAAGTTCAGCAACTATTTGGCACAAAGATCGGTCAGTTTTAAGATCTTGGCATCATTGATGCAAAATTGCACCTCATGTCTGGTAAAATCGTAGTAAAATAGTAGTAAAATGAGTAAAAATATTAGTAAAACAAAAATTAGTAAAATCGGAGCTGCTTGATAGTGGAACAAAAATAAAAATTAAATTGAAGAGCTGCATTTGTAATAAATTTAGTAAATAGTAAATTTAAAATCCACTTGTAAAACAACAGTGCCCAGACCCCTTGTTACATGTATGGACAAATATGGTATGATGTTCACTCGCAAGAAATAAAAACTTTTAGGATAGGGTAGCCTATGTCAGGCGGAAGTATATGAAGGCTGCCCATACAAGGGACGCAGAAACGTGTGATAAAATGGAAAGCGCTGAACGAAAGACAGCAAAACCACTGTCCTTGTCAGCAATGGAGGAGCCTTTCACTCTCTTCTGCATGTTCACGTTTGTCAACATTTGCTATTTATTTTTTGAACTACTGAAGTTTTGGGCTCAGCAGTATCCAGAGACTCCTGTATAAATATGAATATTTAAGGTCAATATACAGGGTGGGCCATTTATCTATTCCCAGTTTCATTAGGACATAACTTTTTCCTACACAGACCGATTTTGCTGAAATTTTGTATAGATACACCCTGATACTTCAAGTTTTTACTGTTAAAATTTTAGCGCGTTCTGACATGAAATGTCTGAATAACAGTGAACTTTTCAAAAGTTCGTTATTCCACTGTGAATTATACTCGTAGTACAGAACGAGGCTTGGCCAGCGGTGGTTGAAAGTGGAATGGAAGAGGAGCTGCTTTTTATGCAGGATGGGGCGCCTCCCCACTGGGGGCTGGCGGTGCGTGCATGGCTCAACGAGTGGTTCCCAAACCGCTGGATGGGCCGCGGATCCCCCAACATGCCCTGGCCACCATGCAGCCCGGACTTAACGCCCTGCGACTTTTTTTATGGGCAAGTTAAAAGTCTATGCCACGCGACCGGCTGACATTCCAGAACTGAAAGAGCGCATCAGGATGGCCTTTGAAGAGATTGCGGTCGAGATGCGGCACAAGACTATGCTGGAGTACCGACTGAGGCTGGAGAAAGTGATCGAAAAAAAGTGGCGGCCACGTGGAGACGCATAACTAGCGACCAGAGTGAAGGATTAATTTTAAATTTTAACTGTAAAAATTTGAAGTGTTAAGACATTTGTATGTAAAATTTTAATAAAATCGATCTGATTGGAAAAAAGTTATGGTTATATGAAACCGGGAATAGATAAATGGCCCACCCTGTATAATCACTATTATTTATACTTCTCAGTCATATAGTGATAAAATACTACAAATAATAATAAACACTGATAATAATAATAATAATAATAATAATATACATTGAGTGAGGTTGTACGGTGTCACATGATGACTGTCTTAACTGCTTAGCAATTATATTTGCAAATTACCAGAAGATTTTGCATCACTTTACAATGCTGAGGCTAACATCGTAGATCTTCTTCACAATGCGGCATGCTTTGTGGAGCGGCTTCAGTGCAACTGAGATCCAGTCGGTCCTAATTTTACCTACTCGCTGCCACCAGCTGTCGAAGGCCTGTGTGGAGCTTTGCGCTGACGACCAACTATTTGCGGCAAGAATCTTGCCGCGCCGAGAGGATGAGCGCACGCGCATGGAAAGTGGACATGCATGCATTTGTTACAGATGTGGCGAACTGGCACACTACGTAGGTGGATTGTATTGTATAGTGCCTCTATCTGCTGATCTCGAAAGCTGAACATTTTTTGCGTGTTGCAAGGAGTTAATAAAATAAATTATGACCATTGTTACGGGTACCTTATACTGCACCCCACCGCACAGAAATATACCATAACATGCCTGCCCTGCCTATGCCATGCAAGATTGTTTTAGTTTCATTAAACTGCACATTGCATACATATAGAATTACTACCAACGCAAACACTACTTTCCTGTGGAAGAGCCATTGAACACACAATCTATAGCTTGCTCCTCTCCACAGTACAAGTTCAAAGATGTTCCAAATACTAACAGCTACCCATCATTACTACTCACGGAGTTGTGCCTTGCAAAATTTCACAACAAATTCGTGTGGTCGTCATGGAAATGGAATCATACCTGATTTACTGCTACCTGTGCTGACTTACATGAATGTTTCATATAAACTGATTCCTTTAAATGACAACAGTTTGATTTCTGCTTGTGATAACGGGAGCTGGAAACCTGCTACAGCTGATTTAACCAGTCTGTCAAACGGTATAATAGACATGATTGCTGAGCTTGTCATCTTGCAAGGTTCCGATTTTGATTGCGTCGCTCCAGGTTTTCCAGTATTGCCAACCAGTTTACAGTTCATCGCTAAGCGGCATACAGACAGGTCAAAGATAGGCTCTCTAATAGCGCCCTTCGAGACCGATTTATGGTTTGCTGTTTTTGGTTTAGGGGCCGTTCATAAACGACGTCGTTCCAGAGGGGGGGAGGGGGGGTCGGCTGAAATGCGACGATAGACGACGCACCAGGAGGGGGAGGGGGTTAGCAAAAAACGACGTCGCTTTTTTCGGAATTTTAGGGTACTTCAATTACATTATTTTCGATTTATGCACATTCTATCAAACGTTTCTCCATACAGAAAAGCTTCCCAGAGCGGTTGTAGGGATTTATTCTATTGATTGTGCAGTATGGTAACAAGAAAACGTCACAGTACTCTATGTACTGCCGTTTTATTGGGGGGGGGGGGGGGTAAAACCAAAACGACGTCGCCGTTGGGGGGGGGGCCCCAAAAAACCACGCAAGGCGATTTTGGGGGGAGGGGGGTCCGAAAAATCGGGATTTTGGAACGACGTCGTTTATGAACGGCCCCTTAGCTCTGTTGAAATTTTTCTTTGGTAAGGCCACCACAAAGCTACATCTGTCCTGGAGTCCAATGCCGTTTTTGTTCTGCTGCAGCATTATACTATTGAAAACCTTGTATTCCAAGTTTCTCTTAGCCGAACTGTCAGCTATAAAGCAGGTTTACATAAGAGACACAGAAGACATGCTGTGGCGCTTGGAAAGTGGACAAATGCGCTTGTTACAAATATGGTCACCTGAAGGGACCATTACTATATTCGAACAGTTTTCCAAAAGTGATTTCACATCTAGACTTGTAAATGCACTCAAGATGCATCCCCCTGTACAAGCAAGTCCAAGCAGTATAGTGGAAAAATTAGTGCAGGGAGGCTATGTGATGGCTCACGATGAACCAGATGTCTTAGGGGCCGTTCATAAACGACGTCGTTCCAGAGGGGGGGAGGGGGGGTCGGCTGAAATGCGACGATAGACGACGCACCAGGAGGGGGAGGGGGTTAGCAAAAAACGACGTCGCTTTTTTATGAATTTTAGGGTACTTCAATTACATTATTTTCGATTTATGCACATTCTGTCAAACGTTTCTCCATACAGAAAAGCTTTCCAGAGTGGTTGTAGGGATTTATTCTATTGATTGCGCAGTATGGTAACAAAAAAACGTGACAGTACTGTATGTACTGCCCTTTTATCGGGGGGGGAAACCGGAAACGACGTCGCCATAGGGGGGGTTCCCATGAAACGACGCAAGGCGATTTTGGGGGGAGGGGGGGTCCGAAAAATGGGGATTTTGGAACGACGTCGTTTATGAACGGCCCCTTAGTCAGCATGTCCAACTGTACATTAGCAGTGGTAAAACCAACTACTCATCTGTCTAGTGGAGATTTTTATTTCTTGTTTTCTAAGAAATCCAAGCACATCAATGCATTCAACAATGCTTGGATCAAGTTTCAGGTAATGGAAGGCATTCGTGTAACAGTCGTTTGGCAAGGAGTGGATGGCTTGGGGCCTCAGCCCTGTGCGATTTAGGCCAAAAATTTAAGGAAAGAGAGAGAGAGAGAGTAATGGAACCTGCGGAAAATCGGTCTTTCTAGCTCAGTAAAACACTTACTTGGGTTCATTCAAAGGCACTGCTTTGCACTCTATTTTACATTACAATTTTAGCATCTGAAATTTTAGCTGGCCAAGAAGGATCCAGGGGTTTCCCAACCGGTCTGCCAACTCTGGGCATATTCAGTAAGTGAAAATGCTCCAGACGCCCCATATTACATGTATTACCAAATAGGCAATTATGTAAGATCTGCACAAGAAAAAATAATTGTCAGCATCGCATACCCTATGTGCAGCAGAAGTATGTGAAGGCAGCCCATAGAATGGATACAGAAACCTGTGATAAAATGGAAAGTGCTGTGGAAAAGAGAGCAAAGCCGTTGTCTTTATCTGCTATGGAGGAACCATTTACGCTGTTTCGCATTTTCACGCTTGTCAGTATTTGCTATTTATTTTTTGAACTGCTGAAATTTTGGGCTCAGCCACATTCAGAAAGGTCTGCATAAATATGAATGTTTAAGATCAATATTCATTCAGTCATTTGTGTTACTGATTTTACGTCGTTAAAACACTACAATGAGCGAGGTTGTTCACAGTGTTGCATGATTTAGCTACTCAGCAATTTTATTTGCAAGTCAAGTTAATTTTGCATCACCTAACAGTGTCGAGCCTTTTGCAGCTTCAAGCATTCAATTCTTTGCCTGAAATATTTCAACTGTTGAAACAAAAATTAATGAAACAACAGGAGCACAAGAACTCACAAATTTGAATGTATTCTTTTGATGTTGATGTACCACCACACTGGATTTATATACTGTATCTCCTGATCCGACAGTTGAAAACATCATTCGCTTCCTTCATTCACTACAGAATAATAGGAAATAACATACTTTTTGTATGAGTGCTCCAGCCTCAGACACAAATCGCTTATCAGTGTTGTGAGCTTTCTGAATTAATGCGACTAATAAAGAGGGATGCCCATCATACCAGAACTTGATTTTAGTACTATACCAGACCAAATCAAATTTAAAATGGCAAAGTCTCTACCATATCATAATGACTAAATCTAGTATACCTACTAAAATCATACTATACCATAATTCTACTAGTACTAAAATATAAAAAAAATATTTTAGTACCGTAGCATACCAACTCAAATTCAAAATGAACAGGTTTATACCATACCATACCATATCAAATTCTAACTTTGAATTTGGTAAGGATCCCTACTAATAAATAAAAAGAAACTGTAATACAACTTACCATATTTCCGGAAAGAAATCTCTTTCCCACCGTTACTCGTTTAGCTGCTTTGTATGTATGTATGTTTATTTCTTGTAATAGGTAGGGTAAAAACAAACCAATACATATTGAAGTGAGAGGAGCAAGAAAGAGAATGAAAAGAAAGAAGAAGAGAAGGACGAAGAGAAGGTTGAGAGTAAGGAGAAAGAGAAGAAGAAGGCAGACGGAAAGAATGTTAGTTCGTTTGAGTTCGCTTCGTAATGGATGGAATCCAGTTTCTCCCATGACAAGTCAACAGATGCAGGCAAAGGCGCAGAAAGGCCGCAGCGTGGCGCATAAGCGATCGAGTCAACACAGTGTCACTGCAGAGCAGCTTACCGGAGATGCCGAGTCAACAGAGGCAATCACAGTTCGTTCGTTCCCCGATTGTCAGACACAGCGGCGGCCCAGTTGACACTCGTGAGGGGGAGTGATGAAGGAATATGTGATTCAGTATGAGTGTTTGTAGTATCAAGTTATCGAGTGGTTGTGTGTGAGTGTGTGCGCTTGAGAGTTTGTGTGTTTGTTGTGTTGTGTAGCGGATCTACTAGTAAAGACTCCACATTTCGTTTCAATATATAAGCAAAGCAAATATACCTATTACAAAGGACCCTATTTACCCCCAACAGGAGGATTTACAATAGGGCCCTTTTCAAAAAATCTGTATATATTTTCTTGTTCTAACAGCCTACAAAGGTTAGCAATTACTAACAGTAACAGTGACATCATGTAATCAATTCCAAATCGGCAATGCTCTTGAGGCTAAAGCTGATCTGCGAGAGAAAATTTTACAATAAGGCAAAATAAGCTTTAAAGAATGACCACGTGTAGGCAGCTGCGGCGATAGAAGAAATTTCTACATTTAACAAGCCGTGCAACAATATATACACAAACACAAGATCGAAAATAATTCTGCGCAATTCTTTGCTTGCACAAAAACAGGTCGATGCAAACGGGTTCGTTAGACATCTGGCATGCATGCTTGCGGACTATGCTAGCATTTATAAAAGAAGGAACCAAAACAAGCACTCCACCGCCGCCCTGGTTTTCTCAGTCCAGACGAAACACACTAAGTGAAACACACATAAAAACGGCATCAGGCACTGATTCGTTTAGCCAGCTTTCACAGATAACAGACTACACATTTAGCATACACAGTAGACGATGAATAACACAAAACCTTCAGGTTATGAATAACTGGACGTGCATTAAACACCACAAACCGCAAACGTACACTCGCCTTTTGTCAATTCTTCTGGCTAGAAGTTGACGATCGGGTGACGTAACTACGCTTCCCGTCAGCCGACGCTTGCATCTGATTAGTTTCCAACAAAGGCAACTTTTCAACATCAGGGAAGGCACGAGCGATCACCGTGTCGTCACCCAACCAGTGGATCGATTGCTTTTGCTTTCGAGCTTCCTTCAGTTTGGCACGATTCTGGTACTCAACTTGACGCTTGATTGCTGGCTGATCAGGCTTAATGAAAAGTGGCAAGTCAACGCTGCTGTGTTGTTGTTTCAATTTGTTCGCCGATTTCAGAACTTTGTCACGGACTTTCTGCAGCACGAATCGGCCCACAACCAGACGACTGCCCTTTTTAGTCTCACCAACAAACCAAGCCGCATGCAAATCGTTTCCTGTCAGGTCCATGTCCAGCCTATCTCGTAAGCAATCAAGCACAATGTCCTCAGCCGATTGGTCAGCAGTGCTTTTCGCAAAACCAGAAAAGACCAGGTTCAAACGTTTGTGATCAGACTCAGCTGCCAGCAATTGACGTCGCAGCTGGTAAACTTCACGATTCACTCCATCAATGGCAGTTTGCGCGCCAAACAACCATTCGCGGATCTTTTCCAATTTATCATCCACAGCCACAGCCCATTTTCGCAGCCCATTAACAATTTCTTGGACAGGTGCCGCCTGGTTAACAACTTCGCCAATACATAGCTTTCAGATCATCATCTTTATTAAGACCCATGACGCACAGTTTGAAGCTAAAGCAACCGCCTGCTACGCTGGCTATCAGAACACCCCCAAAGGTTTGTGAGCTCTCTTTCTCTAAAGCTCATAATAATAATTATATTAATCAAATTCATAATTGAACGAAAATTCGGAATTACATATGCAGCGGTCTCTAGATGAAGACCGCGATAAGTGCAGGAAGGTTTTCATGGTTGGAGATGTTAGTTGCAAACTTGCACACCCTAAACTGATACTGGCTTATGCAGACTATCCAACCATAACTCTACCAGAATTCTGCCAGTGCTATAATAAAAAATGTTTTAGTGCCATCCCATACCAAATCAAGTTCAAAATGAGCAGGTTTATTACCATACCATACCAAATCAAATTCAAACTTTGAATTTGTTAGGCATCCCTGCTAATAAATAGAATGAAACTGTATATACAACTTACGTTATTTCCGGAAAGAAATCTCTTTCCCACCATGACAACCTGACTTGAGACTTGATTTTAAAACTAGCACTTACCAACGGTACTTCTTTAGTTAGGATAATTTTTTCATTTTTTCGGCTCAACCACCCCTACTTCGGAAGAGGGCCGCGGCACAATGGAGGGTCGAATGCAGATCATGTGACTCTGATCCACTTGGGGAGGTCCCATTATGACAAGCTGAATTTTCTCAGAAATTGCGTGTTACGAAAAATACCGTTTTCAGAAGCTGAGGGTAACACTCCATTGCTACATAACCCATAAACTTTCCAACTGTTAGTTTGATTGAGCTCTACATAGCTGCAGATATAGAATTACCAACGGTGCAAACAGTTTCTTCATATTAGGAGAGCCATCCAGCTCGCAATCCATAGCTTGCTGCCCACTAGTCAAAATGTTCCGCGTGTTAACTGTATGGTTGGATGATATTGGATTTTCGGGATGCATATGATATTGCATATGAATATATGCATGCGATCTCTAGTGCATATTGATATTGCATATATCATTTGCATGCAAAAATTAGATATGTACATATTTTTTGCATATTTGCATATTTTATCAAGGCGATCTGAAATCGATAACTGGACGCCTTCGAAGCATTTTCGAGTTTGGTTGGAATGTCTACGCAATCTTTAGCATTTATTAGGCATACCTGTTTTACAGATACAGACATCATCAGGAAAAAACAAGAGGAAAACACAATTTGGCATGAAAGACCAGCTCATTTCGTAATTTTTAGATAAAAATGGTTGACATTACAGATTTTTGGCTAAATTACTGTTTGCATGTTCAAATTTGTTCTCTCTAATGTTGTATACCTAGCCGTTTGTAGCCCTTCCCTAGTTTTACAAACAAAAACATTCAGAATTTGAATCTCAGTCTCAGTTTGAGGTTTCCATTCTTTCAATGCGAGTTGAGTTTAGAGTCTCAAGCCGTTCGTCTCCATTCTGTAAGTGGAAAGGGAAGCTTTGATCTCTGTAAAGTGCAGATTTACAGTATAAACTGCCTCAAGGGATTTTTTATTTTAGATTTTTATTTTTAGTTTGATGAAAAATTAGCGAAAACGTGACGATTATCCTAAACACAGAAATCCAGTCTGTTTGGCCGTTTTGGGATGTTAATTGTGCCACCTTAGTTTGAACAATTGTATGCTAAAAAACTCCAGATATTCAGGCAGCAATGAGGTGGTTGCAGAAATTCGCAAATTCGTTAAACAAACTCTTTCATTTTTGCTCAGCTCGAAACCAGAAATCGGCCAAACTAGCCCTCTTTGAAATTAGTAGTTTTGCACAAGTACTCTATTGATTTCTCCTAACGTGGGCACATATATGCCTACTTCGTTTGTATATGTATATGTATATGTATATATACAAATGCACATTAGTTTGTATATGTATATGTATATATACATATACAAACAAAATTTCAATATTGCATATTTTTTTGTATATTTGTATATTAAGAATATTATAGATTTTCTGCTGGAAAGCATGATTTCGACAAACCAGGTGGGTTAGGGGTACCATGACGGGTGTCATTGTCATATGGTACAAGTAGGGCGTTGTAGGGCTAGCCAACGTGAAATATTCTGAAGTTGCATGAGTGTATTCCGATTTCAGGCAGTTCTCCCAACCGGTGCGAACTCTATTAAGTGATACTGCCCTCGGTCTAAAATTTTTACCAGCAAAAATTTATGTTGTTGCTAAAACTCAGGCTTTTTAGGATGATCTGTAATACAATGTATCAAGAAAATTTTTGTGCGGTGTCACCGGTGGTCGAAAATCTTTAAGTAATACAAATGCTAGCAACAAATTCAAACTTACGCTTTAGGTACACCCCTTAGTTTTAGGTTAACAGGTATGTTAAGGCTTAGGTTCTGGCTTTAGTCTTCGATTCAGGCCTACTAGGCTCGTACTTAGGTATAGTTTTAAGCAGAAATAGCTTCTGAAATCGTTATTACGCATCATAGTGAGAATGGCTGAACGGGTTTAAAAAAATAATAACACGTTTAAAACTGGGATGAAACGAAAAGGGAAATGTGCGGGATTCGATTATCAATTTTGTCATTGAGCGTGCCTACTATACTATTCCATTTTTTTCGTTTCAAACAGCAAAAGTCATTGCGAAATACTTCTAAAACGAAGATGAATAATATTTGGTCTTAATGCAGAGGAGGCTAAACCGCAAATTTAACAAATTCTTCTGGAAAAGTTGAAGACATAGGCTCAAAATACAAAAACACCCGAAGAAACTGTAAAAATATCTCAATTACCGTACGAAAGTGGCCAAAGTACTTACTGAAAAATATACAAATGAAAATATACAAACCGTTTGTATATCAAGTCTGTTTGTATATGTATATTGAATATTGCATCAACAGTCCGTTTGTATATGTATATGTATATGTATATATAGTAGAAAGTAGGTCCGCACGCAGCTTTCGTAAAGCGTTAGACGATTACGACTTAACACCTCACTTGAAGGGTAGGGCATTGGTAGCCGTTTAGCGGCCCAGCCCGCTCTGTGTTGCAGTCTGCTTTGTTGGGCATTCATTTTGTTTGTTAGTTGCTAACAATGACAATAAATCAATCAATCAATATCCAAAAAATTTGTATATACAGTATAGATAAAAAAAATGTCCCATCGCTTTTTCGGCCTTCACTCAAACGTTTCGTTCTCAGTCACTTCTTTACCGATTTGGCTCAAATTTTCAGCAAAAATTAACAATATGGTTGGCTAAATATTCTGCAAGTGTGGTGCCAAAATTCCGACTCATACTGGTTTTATGACCCGAAAACTAGGAATGAGGGTGGTCCACGCAAATTTAATTTTTTTCGGTAATACAAGGAGTACAGTCCTGAAACTTGCAGGAATGATTGGTGTTGCTATTGGGCATAACATACTAAGCGGGCAGCCCTGTAGCTCAAAGGGCACTAAAATGGGGGAATTTCAAAAACATGACGAAATATGACTTTTCTTCATAAAACCGGCAAAATGACGATTCTAAAGATTTTCAAATTTCAAAAAACGCTGCAGGGATGGTTAATATGGTGTGGAACAGAGCTTAAATATCAGGTTCATTTATTTGTCGAACTTCCTGCTACAATCTATGTTGATTAACAACAGATTCAGTGCTTTGATTCTAGAAGGTGCAGATTTCTTAACTATGGGATTTTCACTCATGTTTTTGAAATTCCCCCATTTTAGTGCCCTTTGAGCTACAGGGCTGCCCGCTTAGTATGTTATGCCCAATAGCAACACCAGTCATTCCTGCAAGTTTCAGGACTGTACTCCTTGTATTACCGAAAAAAAATAAATTTGCGTGGACCACCCTCATTCGTAGTTTTCGGGTCATAAAACCAGTATGAGTCGGAATTTTGGCACTAAACTTGCAGAATATTTAGCCAACCATGTTGTTAATTTTTGCTGAAAATTTGAGCCAAATCGGTAAAGAAGTGACTGAGAACGAAACGTTTGAGTGAAGGCCGAAAAAGCGATGGGACATTTTTTTTATCTATACTGTATATACAAATTTGTATATGTATATTTGAATATACAAACCCACACTAATTTCTCCACGCTAAATATAGATAACACAATTATTTGAATCGTTTAACGTTCTTCAGAACACAAGTATACAGCACGAAAAGTCAGCGACACCTTTGACAAAAAATATGCAAACTAAAAATATGCAAAATTTTGATATCAGGGTCAATTTGCATATGACTATTGCATATTGGAATTTTGCATGCATATGATATTGCATATGCGTATATGCATGCCAAAAACCATGCATATATGCATTGTTTGATATTGCATATTGCATATATGCGTCCAACCGTAGTTAACTGCTCCCTATTCTTACTACGCACGAAGATGTGCCTTGCAGAATTTTACAACAAATTCTTGCGGTCGTCGTGGAAATGGAATATTTCCCGATTAATTGCTACCTGTTCTGACTTATATGAATTTCGCTTACAAACTGATTCCTTTAAACGATAATAGTTTGAGTTCTTCTTGTCATAACGGAAGCTTGATACCCGCCACTGCTGCTTTAACTGCTTTCTCAAATGGCTCAATAGATATGATTATGGACCTCTTTATGGTGCAAGCTTCCGATTTTGATTGCGCCACTCCGAGCTTTCCAATTTTGCCAGCCAGTTTACACTTTGTAGCTAAGCGACATACCGACAAATCAAAAATAGGCTCTTTGCTAGCACCTTTCCAAACCGATTTATGGTTGGCCGTTCTCT
>JASANB010004389.1:0-85929 GCA_030248155.1 Sabatieria punctata | reverse complement strand
GGGGGGGGCGGGGGGGGGGTTGGCCCCCCTCAGCCTCTGACCTACCCCCCTCAGCCGGCCGCTACCCCCCTCAGGAATTTTTTGGAAGAAGTTTGTATAGAAAATTATGATAAAAATATACCTGGATTAGGTGTAAATGAGCTCAGAATAGCTTATTTTAATGAAAAACAAGCCAAAAAACCTTGATTTTAGCAAAAAAATCGGACTTTTTGGCTTACCACCCCCTCAGCCCCCCTCAGGAGCTCCTACCCCCCCTCAGGAATTGAAAATTCTACCCCCCTCAGCCGAAATGCTAGCCCATGTCTGCGTACACATGATGGTTTTTATCATCTAAACAATCAGGGCTTCATGGTTTTATATAAATTATGACATGTTGAACCTTGCTGTCAGCTTCGTTTTGCTTTAGAAACTAGATTATTGCTTGAAATTCAATCTAAAAGTAATTGGATGTTAGGTCACAGTGAATGCTGGATAAGACGGTCACCTTGAAGTTCAATTTCAAGCAATGATCAATATTGCAGAATAAAACGAAGCTGAAAAGCAAGATTATAATTTATATAATTTTTACGTTGTATGAAGGTTGAGGAAACCAAATCTGGTGTTGGCACAGAAATTGGCGCATTGCCAAAAAGTCAATTTCCTTCTCTGTAAGTTATATTCTAACCAAGGAAAAATATGCAAATTTCGACAACAGTGCAGTAATCTGGTTAACGAGAGGAACAGATCCATATATACATTTATGGGGTTTCGATTACGCCCACACAAGATAACTTTTGGTTATGCCTTTATGAAATCCAGGTGGAGTCACTTACTTTGGGGTTGAATTTCTACCGAAAATCGAAGTTGGCAGAATGAATTTAACCACTGCATGTCCGAAATAGGGATGCAACCGAAGTTCGGTATTATTCGGTATGAACCGAATAATTCGGTTACTAGTACTATTCGAATTCGGTATTTTTCAAACCGAATAATACCGAATATTGTAAGAACGTAAAAATTGCGCTGTTTTGCTTAAATTTGTGCAAAAATCACCAAGATATTTCTTCTTTTACATCTCTCTGTTCATTTACTATGCTAAAATTTTGGCAAACAATGACTATTCATGCAAAAAGTCAACGAACTTTAAGGTCTAGGTTTAACTTACATAATAATAAACAACAACATTTCGGCCTTTTCAGTTCCAAGTAGACTACACTGTCGTCAGCTTTCCAGTTCTTAACCTAAGCGTTTGTTTTATCTACCAAATACAACGTATAAAATCCCATCTATCTTTTCAAGCGATTCATCCAGTCTAAGCTATATACCTAAGCTGCCAGCTCCAGTGCTTACAGTAGTACTGGATGGATCCTCCCTTCCTCCAACTTTCTGATTCGCGTGTAAATATCTTCCTGTTATCCGCCACATGGCAGACAATTGAGAAGGCCCATTTGCCCAACCCACTGTCAAACCCAACTTTTAGCTTCGGTTTTAGGCTTAGGCTTAGCTTCAGGTTTAGGGGCAAGTGATTTTATGAAATCTCCGCCATGTCGCGGATAATAGGAGGATATATACGCGGCAGTGTCTTTGTGCTGTGACTTCACATGATTTGTCAGGGCACTTGTGGTGTGGCCTAACTCGCGCCTCTTAAAATTGTTTGTTCGTAAATTTTGTACTCGTTCTTTACCGTCAGCAGAACGACCAAATAGGGCTTCTTTTAGTTATAAGGCATGGATAAATCAATAGCATTCATACAATACGTCACTCTACAGCTTTTTAGCATAAAAAAGTTCAGCAAAAAAACAAGAAATAGTAGTTAGACAGTATATTTTTGCAATCGCGCTACGAATCATCAATATTCGGTATTATTCGGTATAATTCGGTATTATTCGGTTCCGAAAATCCGCTTCGGTATTCGGTATTCGGTATTTTTGTATTCGGTTGCATCCCTAGTCCGAAATAATATAAAATCGTGAGGCTCAGGTTAGCTGGGTGACAAAACCCCCATGTGTACCTTTTTGAAAGATATTTTTGTTTTAACTATGGAGGAGTGAAAATTTGGCAGCCGATCATGTGCAAAAACTGGGTTGTAACTTTAGTGGGGTTCATCGTCATACATGTAGTTGGGGGGGAATGGGGGTATTCTCCCCCAGGCCCGATTTTCGGAGAAAATTCCCCCCAGCCGGATTCTGGGGGGGGGGGAATTTTTTGAAACCCTATTTTGGGTTTGTAAACCTGCAAACAGGGTTCCAGAAGCCCTGATTAGGGTTTCAGAAACCCAACTTGGGTTCCGGAGCCCTAGTTTGGGTTTCAAAAACCCTAAATAGGGTTCCGGAACCCTGTTTTGGGTTTCAAAAACCCTAAATAGGGTTCCGAAACCCTGTTTTGGGTTACTGAAACCCTAAATAGGGTTCCGGAACCCTAATTTGGATTACTGAAACCCTAATTTGGGTTTCTGAAACCCTAAATATCGTTCCGGAACCCTAATTTGGGTTACTGAAACCCTAATTTCGGTTACTGAAACCCTAAATAGGGTTCTGGAACCCTAATTTGGGTTTCTGAAACCCTAAATAGGGTTCCGGAACCCTAATTTGGGTTACTGAAACCCTAATTTCGGTTACTGATTACGGTTAGCTTTTTTTGCACATTTTAAATTAAAAATAAGGTTTTTTCTACGTTTTACAGCAAAAATAGGGTTTTAAACGGAATTTTTGCACTTCAGACAGGATTTTTACCCCATTTTTAGTCCTCAAAACCCTGTTTTGAGCCCAAAAAAAGGTCGCTGAAACCCACTTTTGGACACCAAAAAAAGGTCGCTGAAACCCCCTTTGGGCACAGCCCTGAAACCCTATTTTGGATCAGGGTAAATAGGGTTCCGGAACCCTGTTTTGGGTTTCAGAAACCCTAAATAGGGTTCCGAAACCCTGTTTTTGGGTTACTGAAACCCTAATTTGGATTACTGAAACCCTAATTTGGGTTTCTGAAACCCTAAATAGGGTTCCGGAACCCTAATTTGGGTTACTGAAACCCTAATTTGGGTTACTGAAACCCTAAATAGGGTTCCAGAACCCTAATTTGGGTTTCTGAAACCCTAAATAGGGTTCCGGAACCCTAATTTGGGTTACTGAAACCCTAATTTCGGTTACTGAAACCCTAAATAAGGTTCCGGAACCCTATTTTGGGTTACTGAAACCCTAAATAGGGTTCCGGAACCCTATTTTGGGTTTCTGAAACCCTAAATAGGGTTCCGGAACCCTAATTTGGGTTACTGAAACCCTAATTTCGGTTACTGAAACCCTAAATAGGGTTCCAGAACCCTATTTTGGGTTACTGAAACCCTAATTTGGGTTACTGAAACTTTAAACTGGGTTCCAGAACCCTAATTTGGGTTTCTGGAGGGCCGAAATAGGGTTCCAGAACCCTAATTTGGGTTTCTGGAGGGCCGAAATAGGGTTCCGGAACCCTAATTTGGGTTACTGAAACCCTAAATAGGGTTCCGGAACCCTAATTTGGGTTTCTGGAGGGCCGAAATAGGGTTCCGGAACCCTAATTTGGGTTTCTGGAGGGCCGAAATAGGGTTCCGGAACCCTAATTTGGGTTTCTGGAGGGCCGAAATAGGGTTCTGGAACCCTACTTTGGGTTTAAAAATCTCTAAAGAAGGTTCCAGAAATGCATTTTAACTGTATTATGTCGAATAAAATGGGTTTTTTGCACGTTTTAAAGCAAAATTAGCTTTTTTTGCACATTTTAAATTAAAAATAAGGTTTTTTCCACGTTTTACAGCAAAAATAGGGTTTTAAACGGAATTTTTGCACTTCAGACAGGATTTTTACCCCATTTTTAGTCCTCAAAACCCTGTTTTGAGCCCAAAAAAGGTCGCTGAAACCCACTTTTGGACACCAAAAAAAGATCGCTGAAACCCCCTTTGGGCATAGCCCTGAAACCCTATTTTGGATCAGAAAAATTCCCCCCCCCCAGCCGAAAACCCAGCTACATGTATGTTCATCGTAGACCCATTAATGGTGGTATTTTTTAGATGCCTGAGGAACGAGGAATCCGAATCTGGTATCGGCACAAAAATTGGCGCTTTGCCAAAAAAGTCGATTTTTTGTCAGGCCCCTATGTTCTAATAAAGGTACAATATGCAAATTTCGTGAACAGTGTAACAATCAAGTTGATGAGAGGAGCAGATCCGTATACATAAATGGGGTTTGCACTGCGCGTAAATGAAGGCAACTGCCGGATATACCCAGTGCCAAAGGTTTTTGGACATACTTTAGTATGCCTAGTTTATCTCAAGTATTACTGGCTTAAATTTACACCCTACCTAGCTATATAGCAATAGACGGCATATCAGCAGCGAAGAATAAACCAGAATATTAGTTATTATTACGCGCGGGCGCGCTTACTTGATTAAGGCTATATAGCCGTACTCGGCTATTGACGAGTATTGTTTGTAAAATTTTGATGTTGCCGGTTGGGGAAGGGCGATAAAATTTCGCAAAATTTTCCTTCGAAAATGCATTTAAAAGATATTTGGACCGTAAAATTGACAAAAATTAACAGTTTTAGCAGTTTTAAGAGGCATGTTTTGAAAAATTAGCCTTCAAAAACGCATTCCGGGCATAAAATAGACAAGTGTAGGTCATAATTCTGTCACCTCTCTTATTTTTGCCAATTTTACTTATGACACTGACACTTAGACGTGAATAGTACATACTGATTTCTCTGTCAGTGCTTCACGTCTTGACTATTTTTATAGTAGTTCCGAATTTATCAGTTCAACCAACACCCGGTTAGTTCAAAATTGGGCGCTAATTACTGGGGACTTTAGAATGGACTCACAATTCCCATTGCTCGTTCCAAGTGGGATTGGCGGCGGCCTGCTTAACGCACGTCTGCACTTTGTGATTGGACAGCGAAACCACAACGAACGCGTCGTTCTTGCCGTTGCGACTGTGCCGGCCGCACAGATTGCGAGCGCTCACCACTAAACACTGTCACTCATCTACAGTCAGTCAGGCACTTAACGCCCTTTATGCTACTGGCACCATATATGGCACTATGGTACCCCATGTTCGGTCACTGAGATGGTACCACATAATGTGGTACCCCTACCTTCGAATTGGTAACTGTATCGGTTTTTTTGTAAAAACGTTGTTCAAAAACGGTTATTTTGCTTAGTCTGTTCATTTTAAGCATCACCATGCTGATTTACACAGTAACTACGTTAATTAGTTAGCTAATTAATAATTTTAATTAATTAATAAAAAAATTTTTAATCAACTGCAAATTGCTTCTTTTCCTGATTATCAGTGTTAATAATAGGATGAAAACATTGACATTTTTACACGAAGGCTCGATTTAGCATATTTTTGTGTGTATGCAAATTACGCATTTCTTCAAGCACTGCTACGTATACAAAGTAGGTCTTCTGCTTGAAGCAAAAGCTAGAAACCTTCAAACAAGAGCTCCATAAAAGAATAACGCTAGAATTCTACCTTTTTCGATTGCCAAGTAGAAAAAACCAACTAATGTTTCATCTCAATGTTTAGAAAGCTGTAAAAGCAGCCACAACTAGAGAATGCTGGCAAAAATTGTACTACAGACTTGGACGAAGTGGATCTAATCGAAGCATTCCTTAAGATAGGGCTGTTGGGCTTCAAAATCAAATTTTCGGCGTTGTGCCGAATTACCCCACGAATAAAATCGAAAAGGAATCGCTCCCCATTACGGTAGTTGTAGAATGGTCGGAATGGCTTCAAACCTTTTGCACAGCGTAAAGAGAAAAATTGAAAAATTCCGGACCGAAAACCAGGTATACTGCTGCTAAGTTGGGCCGAGATACCTATTTTTGAAAAACTGAAAATGGTGTGCCGCCGAATTATCCCCGGCTTACCCTATATAGGTACATTTACCTAATTGATTAATTATTCATTTTCTTGCTTAGGCTTACGAGTCAACTGAATACGGTTACTTATTATCAAGAATGCATAAAAGAGTAGCAAGAATGTGCCGCTCAGAGGCCGGCCGAGTGTCGATGCGCTGTACCAAAATTACTGAGAATTACCGAAATTCGCAACCTGTCCTGAAATTACTGGAGGGGTTCGATTTGATTTCTCAAGTCTACGGCAACATGATAAAGGGAAAGAAAGGTAGAAAAGCTGGAATATGCAAGCAGGTGGCATGTGTACATGGCCAAGCTCATGTGCCACGTTCAAATGGAAAAATTCACAAATGCAAAAAGCCTGATGCATTTCACAGATATCTTGCAATCTTGCCTTGCAATTGGACACTTATTTTAGTTATTGTGATGATTGAAGATCTTACACCAACTATGCAATGAATTGCCGTTGTAGAAAATCACTAAACATTTTGTTGACGTCATTATTGCTCAGAAACAACTATGCCAGGTGCTAGCCAGTGCAGTATACTACCACCAGCTCAAAATTATACTACTTTATACTACAATTTTCGAAAATATACTACGTTTTCATACTACGCTGTAAAACTGTCAGATCGAAGGTTTGAAGCATTAAAAACTGTTATATAATGCAGACAGCAATGGGAGATGAGTTTCAATTCCCACTCACAGACTTTTTACACAAGTTAAAAGCTTTATTGACTCTTGAAACCATCGAAATTTTGTCCGTTTTGCCAGTTTGCGTATGGCTTACCCTTCCCATTCCCCTCAGAGAATGCCCTAAACCAGTGTTTTTTTCAAAACGACTTCAGAATTATGTGGAATGTGGATGGAAGTACGTATACTTGGGTATAATGACGCAACAGAAGTACTGTTGCAATGCCAGAATCTAACAAATTCAAACATAGAGCAAAATGGTTACGATTTCGATTATTAAAACATCAAAGAATGATAGACTCAACAGGGGGTCTGTCCCACCCGACTTAGGCCAGACACCCCCCGATGGGGTTCCCCTGAGACGATTTTTGTGACTCCCACTCCTCCGATTTTCCAGGCAAGTTATTTTTAGCAAATTTTCAGACACAAAAATTGCCAAAATCGCCTGTGAAACAGCACTTTTTAGCTGTATTCCAGCCCAAATTTTCGATTTCAATTTTAGCCAAAAAATTGCGATTTTTGAGCGGCTTTTAGTGCCCAACCCCCTCCCTTTGGGCTTGGGAATTTGGGCTCAGACCCCGCCCCCCGGCCTGCGCCAGACATCCCCACCCCCTCCGTCTTCGGCGAATGACCTGTTAAATGTATGGATAGACTATTTCAATTTCACAGTCCGTAAGCATAAGTTTAGCGCGATTTTATTTGTATGACATCCAATTATACTATTTCTATAAGAATAGAGCATCACATTGTATTTTTCCTTTTGTAACCATTGAAGTCATACATTTTTATGTTGTGAAAAGTACGCATTATCCTGTCAAACAAACAGTTTTTATGTTGAAAATCAATCGAAACGGTTTAAAGAAGCTGATTGTTTGTCCAAAAATGGATACAATCACCGAATTATTTGAATTTTTCCCATAAAGAGTGAATGATTATGTCAATTTGATGTGATAGAAGACAAAACCTGTTCTCAAACAGAAAAATATCTGCGAGTTTTCTCAAAAGTAAGGAAAAGATAGCATCTGAAATTGAAATGTTGAATTATACAGGGTGGGCCATTTATCTATTCCCGGTTTCATTAGGACATAACTTTTTCCTACACAGACCGATTTTGCTGAAATTTTGAATATTTACACCCTGATACTTCAAGTTTTTACTGTTAAAATTTTAGCGCGTTCTGACATGAAATGTCTGAATAACAGTAAACTTCTCAAAAGTTCGTTATTGCACTGTGAATTATACTCGTAGTACAGAACGAGGCTGGCGATTTGTTTCTTTCTGCCTTCTGATGACAATTTTTGTATCGATGCTTTAGGAACCCTTTATATTCCGTTTAGTTTTTTAATTATAGAATGTCTTTTACCATAAAGGAGCGTGCTAAATGCGTGGTGTGGTTTGATTGGATGCAGAGCGTGGTAGCGGTTCAAAGAAAATTCCGCACGCGGAGACGCATAACTAGCGACCAGAGTGAAGGATTAATTGTAAATTTTAACTGCAACAATTTGAAGTGTTAAGATATTTGTATGTAAAATTTTAATAAAATCGATCTGACTGGAAAAAAGTTATGGTTATATGAAACCGGGAATAGATAAATGGCCCACCCTGTACTACATTTTACACTACAAAATCTAAAATTATACTACATTTTTATACTACATACTACAGCCGATTTTTCGATACTTTTTGAAGGTCAATTATACTACAGGTAGTATTATTATACTACACCCTGAAATTACTGGAGGGGTCGCGATTTTCGCGACCCCTCCAGTAATTTTGGTACAGCGCATCGACACTCGGCCGGCCGCTGAGCGGCACATTCTTGCTACTCTTTTATGCATTCTTGTTATTATGGTTATGGTTTTAACAATTACACTTATTTATACAGCATCATACCTGTCAAGAGGAGATAGTTCGGTCTGTAGGAGGCCATCATTCATGGTGCCACAATCCCTTCCGCCTCGCCGTCATCGCTACTTTTTTTACCACTCCTTATTTGCCTTCTTTCCTTTCTATCTATCTAAAAATCCTGCTATATAGGTATTCCTTTCTTCGGGCAAGCCTGTGCGTGCTGTGGTGCGGGAGGCACCACACGGGCGAGCACAAATCGCCTCCCCAAGTTAAGAATTTGGAAAGTTGGAAAATGGAAACTTTAAAAAATGGAAGATGCTTTCCAACAATTTTGAAATTAGGAAAACATGTACAATAAAAACCAACATCACACGGATACAAAAAAATTGCATATCGGTAACGCCGGCAATTCGCAATGGTACGAGGTCCTGCCATAACAATAGACTCATATGTCTTTCCAAAAGTTTCACGGAATGGCATTCCAAGAATGGCTATAATTGCGGGCTCTTCGTCTGAGCTTTTGCTGAGTTCATTTCATCTTAGTCGCATTTTAGCTGCGCCAGTGCTTATTCTAACAGCAGTTGAGCACTTACATGCACTATGCATGCACGTATTTCGTAAACTTCACTTGCAGGCTGATATATAGCACTGGAGGCAGCTTTGTGACCTACCTATCTTTTCCGCACAAGATAACACCAACCGATTGGATTTTCTGTTGTGATATACAGTATACATGTATGTACAGTTTTAGTCATTTGTGACACTCCGTTCTCAATTTTCTTGTTGCATTTTCGAATTTAGATTATGAATTGCTAGATATTTGATACCGATGCATTTTATAATGGTGCTTGCTTTTACTTTAAGTTAAAGTGTTTTGTCCTTTTGGTCACCACTCTGACTACGTACTGACGCTGCCTGCAATTTAGAAATCGACTTCTGAGATCTATGCTCAAAGAAAAATAACCCTATTTAAATTCATTAACGCGACTCCGAATCTATTTTAGCTTAGATTTAGATTTGGTGTCAGGCAGCTGAAAGGCAGTAGTTAAATGGGTAGCATCGTGGGATGGGAAGGCAGGGGAGTCTGTGTGCAAGGCCACAGAATACGAGTTCTTCAGGTTTAACTTGCCAGGAATGGACTTGCATAAAGTAAGATTTTTTACATTTCGACTTATTGAATGAAACAATTTTGCGACAAGCAATCGTTTCCAGCATGAGCTGTTGCGCTCATTTTCTTCATCTTGCCCTTAGTACTGCTTCTTTCCCTTCTCTTATCGTGTAACTTGCGATTTTCCAGCTTTCCTACTTTCGAGGAGGCGATTTGTGACATTGGAAAACCCGCAAAACTTGGTGTACCACTGTGTACCACAGCGTACCGCACGTTCTCACCGTCTCCGTCTTTCTGGGGAGGCGATTTGTATACGCGCCGAGACAGGCGCGTCTCAACATGGATGACTAAAAACTACTGGACACGAATCGACCCCAAAGCCCGTTTCCACAGTAGGCCTACTTTCAACGGGCTGTATCTTTGGAACCGTTCGACCTACAATCAATATAAATACATCTTTAGAATCGCCAACGCGTGAGGAATCCAATTCCGTGCTCAGGGCGCTTCGACAGGGACCATGTAAAAAGTTCATTTTTTTCCATGGCGCAAATTAGGATTACCAAGCAACGTTGCGCAGATTACAATGCAAATTCAACCAGAGCTCAAGCCCCTCTACACCTTTGGTCATGAAGCCCGAAACCCTCCGACGCATCCGTAAGAAGTTATTCGCAAAAAACTATAAATTCATTGAACTTGGAAACGGTCTGTAGCAATCCTGATGTCATCGATTTTTTGGCGTGTCTGCTGCAGCGCCTTGCCTGGTCTGGTCAGTGTTCGCGTGTGTGAGTGCGTGTGCGGCTGTTATCATGCGCCAAGCTGTTGTTGATCTGTTGGTTGTTGTCCGCACCCCCTACCCATGCACGCCCCTCCCTACTTATGCCTACCTATGTGCTAGTTTGTTTCTTACTTATTGATATTTGCTTCCTAATTCCTTTATTTGCTACTAGTATCTGCTGAGTCGCGTCGTTAGTTCAGTGGTTAACTCGATGCCTTGAGTCACGGCGGCCCCTAGCGGTTGTAGTGGGTTCGAGACCAGTCTGACTGGAATTAGATGAGCAAAGCCCAACCCAGGCCACCGAAAGCTGGTGACAGCGAGTAGGTAAATGGGTACCACCGTCGGGTGGGAAGCTAAAGGGAGTCTGTGCGCAAGGCCGGTCGCCGGGCCACAGAATGCTTAGACACTCCTCTCGCAAAAACCGACCTAGGTGGTGTCAGGGCCACCTGCAACGCCTTACGCACTTCTAAGTGCAACTAGGCATGCGAGTACTTTAGTACTTTTAGTATCTGCTGAAACATTCTTGGCCGTCAGTCATTCTTGCCGTACACTCATTGAAATTGGCCGGTATAGTTATTTTATAATTCTTGATTGATCGTTTTGGTACTTGTTTCGCTCCCTGTTCCAACACGGCTTCCAATTATAAACTGTCCGTTTTTGTTTGAAACTTTTGCTAAACTTTCGTATTCAGAACCCCGCATATGCTAGGATGCCTATAAGTCCGTTTCGGGTGGGGGCAGGCAGACCACCTGTTACATGTATGAACCAGATCATGTTTGTGTCAGATACTAATCGATATCCATAAAGGATCCACTGCCAGACATTGTGCTTCATGCAAGGAGCTTCTTCTTGACGCAGATCAAAGTGAATCTGACCTGCCTCCCCTTGAAACTGATGGATACTCTGGAAACATTAGCATGTTTCCGAGCGAAATTGATCATGGTGGCTTATTTATCCCGAGTGCTGCCCCTTTTGGAATCTGTCTGAAGGCCTGGTTGGTGATTTCTTGCATTCAAAGCGACCCTAGTCTCAAGAACAAGTTCCTTCACTGCGATTTTTAGCGGCCATTGTTCGTTGAAATCATACATGTAACAGCTCCGGGCCCACCTGGGGGGAGGGGGTAGAGGGGGTTTCGCCCAGAGGGGGGTCCAAAATTTCAAAAAGCTCCAAAACGTTTTTTCAGTAAGGATGCTAAAAACGCTAAAACTCGCTATTTGAAGCTGCCAAATAGCGTTTTAGAGCTAAAAACAAGCAAAAAATCACAAAATTAGCTTCCAAAAACCCCGTTTTCTCTAAAATATTGGCAGTGTAAAAGCTCAATTCGGTTTCCAAAGGCTTTTCGAGCGAATTTTAAGCTAAAAATTTGTGATTTCTGAGCCAGTTTGTTAGTACTGGAGCCACTACTGGTACTTTTATTTTTGGGTCGTTTAGAGGGGTCCCTTAACCTGTCTCGCGGGGGGTTGAGTGAGGGGGTGGCCTTTCCAGCAGGCAATAACCACCCCAAACCCCCTAGTAAGTAATTTTATTCAAAAATAAACAGAACAGAAATGCCCAAGACTGAGACCAAACAGATAGGGTTGGGGATGGGCCGCTAAACGGCCACTAACACCCTACCCCGATAAAATCTACTAAGATCGGTATTACAGAGAGCGTTGCGGAAGGCGCGTGCGGAGCGCAAATTAACTGTTTCATTTGGTAAGGAGTTACATGTATGGTTGAAACCGTCTTGTTGCTGTTAGAAGAGGATTTCCAGTTGCTGGACATTCTCGTGTCTGAGCTTTCCTGTCTGCAGAGTCACTCGTTCACCCGAATTCTTGACTAAATTTTTCAACTGCATGTGCAAAAACCTGGTCAAGAAGTTCACTATTTCTCTATTTCTGGTATTAAGCCCAGTGCGCAAGCCAAGATAACAAAGTTTGGACGTAGTCGCTGACTGTAAGGAAAGATGCCTTTAAAATGGTCCTGCTTTCATAGTACAGTGTCGAGCTATTATTTATGGTATTTCTGTGGTGATATAAAGTATGTTCCCTGAAAATATACTGGGTGTTGCTCGACAATTGCTTCGTTATTGAGACCCTGCCCTATTGTATTGGCAGTTTGCTGTGCAATCACTCCAATTAGCGCACTCATCTGGATTACTACAGCCCGTTTCTATAAGTTCAATGAATAAATAGATTTTTGCGAATAACTTCTTACAGATGCGTCGGAGGGTTTTGGGCTTCATGACCAAAGTTGTAGAGGGGCTTGAGCTCTGGTTGAATTTGCATTCTAATCTGCGCAACGTTGCTTGGTAATCCTAATTTGCGTCATGGAAAAAATGAACTTTTTATATGGTCCCTATGGAAGTGATTTGAGCACGGAATTGGATTTCTCACGCGTTGGCGATTCTAAAGATGTATTTATATTGATTGTAGGTCGAACGGTTCCAAAGATACGGCCGTTTGAAAGTAAGCCTACTGTGGAAACGGGCGTTGGGGTCGATTCGTGTCCAGTAGTTTTTAGTCGTCCATGGTCTCAACGCCCCTGAGCGGGCGCGCATTCGCAGTCAGCCCGCGGCGCAGCTAGCTGCTGCTGGAAAGGCTAAACCCCCCTCACCCCCCCCCCGAGACAGGTTAAGGGACCCCTCCCCCCGACCAAAAAATACAAGTGGTGGTAGTGGCTCCAGTATTAACAAACTGGGTCAGAAATCACTAATTTTTAGCCTAAAATTCACTTGAAAAGCCTTTGGAAACCGAATTTGGCGTTTCCACTGCTGATATTTAAGAAAAATCGGTGTTTTGGCAAGCTCTTTTTGTCATTTTTTGCTTGTTTTTAGCTTTAAAACGCTATTTGGCAGCTTAAAATAGCGATTTTTAGCGTCTTTACTGAAAAAAAACGTGCTAAAAACGCATTTCTAGGCGTTTTGGAGCTTTTCGAAATTTGGGACCCCCCACCTGGGCGAAACCCCCCTCGACCCCCCACTTGAGGAAACCCCCCTACCCCCCTCCCCCCAGGTCGGCCCGGAGCTTTTACATGTATGACCCCACCAATCTTTTCAAACGATTCATCCAATGTAAGTTGTATGCCTAAGCTGCCAGCTCCGGTGCTTCCAGTAGTACTGGATGCTACCGTCCTCTAACTTTCTATATGCGTCTTTGTGATTCGCTCGTAAATATCCTCCTGTTATCTGCCGCATGGCGGATAATTGAAAAGGCCCATTCGTCCAACCCGCTGTCAAACCCAACTTTTAGCTTTGGTTTTAGGCTTACGCTAGGCTCAGGCTTAGGGACAAGTTTTTTATGAAATCTCCGCCATGCGGCGGATAATAGGAGGATACATACACGGACGTGCCTTTGTGCTGTGACTTCACATGATTAATCAGCGCACATTTCTCCCGACTCGCACCTCTTGAAATTGTTTGCTTGCAAATCTCGCACTGGTCCTTGTTGTCAGCAGGGCTGACGGTAAAGAACGACCAAAAGGGCTTCTTTTAGTTATAGGCATGCATAAATCTATAGCATTCGAACAATACAGCTCTTTTAGCATCAAAAAGTTTAGCAAAAACAAAAAATATTAGTGAGACAGTATAATTTTGCAATTGCGCCTGCGAATCATCAATATTCGGTATTATTCGGTATAATTCGCTATTATTCGGTTCCGAAAATCCGCTTCAGTATTCGGTATTTTTGTATTCGGTTGCATCGCATGGTTGCAGGATTTTCTAACGATAGAATTTTTCAACGACCACCATTCTGTTGCTTAACGCTGGCGCTGCAATTATAATCTGAAATACAGAGCTTAGATTTTAGGGGTTTCAGATAAGCTATTGGGGTCGAAGGGGGGGGGTTGAAAATTTTTTAAAAACGCAGTTCGACCGATTCTTCTTAAGGTAGTCTAAAAGTACTCTAAAACGCCCGATTTTTTAGTCTAAATTCTGATTGATAGAAATTTTGATCCAATAGTTAAGCAGCCTGATTACTGTATCTTCGAATTGAAGCATCAAATCTGGGATTCCTTTTCAGGGGTTTCAGAACTCGTCTATACTATGTATAAGTATATCAACTTTCAGTTATCTAGCAGTGTGGTGCACTTTTTATCTAGGTAACTAGGTATACCTAGTATTACCTAGTTAATATTCGGGAAAAGTACCTAGATTTACTTTACCTAGTTGCTGGTTACTCTATTTTACCTAGTTTTACTTTACCTAGTTTTAAATCCACATAACTAGGTACTTCTAGGTAGAACAAGTTTACCTAGTTTGATATTTTCATTTTTACGTGGCTTTTTCAGTCAGAAAACCTTCAAATTTCCGGCTTTACCACAATTACAGTGGCCCAGAGAATGAATTTCTGACTTATTTGATCAAAAAAATACAAATATTTACTTGAAATGTCATATTTCGTAAATTTTAACTCCACTAACTACATCATTGTTCTATTGAACCAAAAATAATATTTTGACTTGATTTCGAGCGTTTTAGGTTTACCTAGTATTACCTAGTTTTTCTGGGCTTTACCTAGTATTACTTTACCTAGTTTCTTAGCTGAGAACTTTACCTAGTATTACTTTACCTAGTTTTTTAGGTGACAACTTTACCTAGTATTACTTTACCTAGTTTCTGATTTTCAAAATGCACCACTAGACCTATTTCTTTTGCCAATTTTAAACAGTAGTCGTAGTTAGTAGTCTCAAAATATCGCCAAAAATAATTTGTAGTCTTAGTTAGTAGTCTCAAAAATTCTCGATTTTGAATATGTAGTCGTAGTTAGTAGTCAATTTGTAGTCAGCAAAATTTTGAATAAAATTACCGAATTTTTAGGTTTAGGATATAAAACAATAAATTGAAAATCTAAAATAGCGAACCAAACAAGGGAGAGGTGGATATTTAAGGAATAACATCTATTTTTCTACAAGATGCGATGCCAAAAAAGCCTGTTAATTTCCACTACGAAAGTTTTAAATTTAGGATTAAACTTCAAAATACACGGTTCTCTTGTTTACAACTTCAAAAGATATATTTTCGTTATTATTCTAGTACCTATATATTTTGTTTACCAAGAAACAAACAAATGAGCACAAAAGAACAAATGCTTTGTACAAACGCTCAGAAATTCAATACATATTCGAAAAAATAACAGGAACATTGCTTTTGAATGACAAAAAAGTTGTCAAACCTAGTGAAAAAGCTCAATTAACAAAAACCCACCGATAAAATGGCGCCATTTCCGTTTCTAAATGGCTGATGTGCATGATATGAACAAACAAATTCCAGAATTTGCTGACTACTAATTCACAAATTCAAAAGGTATTTTGTAGTCAATTTGTAGTCACTAAATCTGAATATGTAGTCGTAGTCTATTTGTAGTCTTGATGACGTCATATAACCCCAAAAATTAGTAGTTAGTGGTTAGTTTAGTAGTCACTACAAAATAGGTCTATACCACACTGTTATCTAGGCAAAAGTTTTAATTTTGTGTGTGAATATTGAGGCTCATGACTTGGACTTAGGCTTTTCTTCAACTGAAAATTGTCTGCGTCTGTGGTGTAGTGGTAACAACTCTGTCTGCCATGCCCACAGCGTTATACACATAGTAGGGGTTCGTCCCCGGTGATTGCCTCGCATGTGGCCCTTAATGGGTTGTTTACTGGTCTGTCCGGTGTTCATATACGTTGTAATAAACTTTAAACTAAACTAAACTGAATTTCGAGCACTGTTAAAAAATTGCGTTGATGTAACTTATGACATACATTGTAAAATGTTTTCAGATTAACTAATTTATATTTAACATAGTTAGTCTATAGTTAGGGGATTGTGCTGCCGTGTAGAACTCAATTTTTTCAAAAAATGGACTGAGGCATTTCTTCGTCTGAATGCTTCAATTTAATTCTGCTATTTAACTTTAATTTGATCAGAAACACTAATTCAAACCGGTTGAGATTCACGGTTGCTAGGTACAGCAAAAGTGTGCTGCTGGGTTGTTTGTTTTGACGGTCCTTGTATTTTCACAATGGCAACACATGTTACATAATACATAATACGTATTTTAACGTTAAGTAAGACATCACAATCCGTGGGAATGCTTAATAGCAGTCTTTGTCATATCCATTCAAATGCAAATGGGTTAGGTTCAGTCTGGTTATGGATGAGTGGATGACATACATACTCACATAATCCTCCTTCCTTTTGAACTACATACATACAGTCACCCTGTTCCTAATAGACTGAATCACAAATGTTGTAGGCATGCAAAAACAAAAGACTAGTACAACAGTCAGGCACATAACAAACACAATATGATAAGGTATTGGTACCTATGCTATCTTAAGCTACCTACGCATCAGTGTTGTGCCGAACGAAAATTTTCCGAATTTAGTTAGTAAAAGTTAGTTACAACTTTTCAAATTTGAATTTAGTAAGTAAAAGTTAGTAACTAAATTCGCTGTCTGAGTTTAGTAAGTTAGGCAAAAATTATCGAGTTACTTAGTTATGAGTTTAGTTAATATAAACTGACAGAAATAACGTCATTAATGCATTTACCGATTTGTTTCAGGCTCAGTAGACCTCATTAGGTTCAAAATATTCGCAAAATACAGTATTTCTCATTATTTTCTATAAAAATTTCGAAATATCACCGTTAGTTTATCAAAAAGCTCAATATCAGTACAGAAGCAAATGCAAATGAAAAATATAGAAATATGTAGACAAAACAAATCGTTTTTTACCTTACCGTTTATATAATTTTGAGCGATCTGAATTCCTATTCATTGGATTTGGAAAGGGGTGGAGATACTGTAGGCAGACTTTATACAGTCGTGCGTATGTACGTACAGTACCTACAGTAACACGGCGGTTTGGAGGGTTGCCTTGACCCATCCCAGCAAAGGCCAACCTCTACCAGATCGGAAGCTAAAGAGGACTTCATCTCGAAGTTTCTGGAGCGCAATTTTTGGGCAAATTTTTAAATTTTTTACAATTATAGGCATAAAAATTTCTAAAATTGCTTGTAAAACAGGGACTTTTAGCTGTGTCTGGGCCCGTATTAGCAGTTTTTTTTTGCGATTTTTAGTACTCAGTCAATAATCCTCCCCGATTTCGGCTCAGTCCCCTGACCAGACTGAAACCTCACAACCCCTTTGGCGAATGACCCGTAAATAGGTACGTATGCGTGCAGTAAACATAAACCGTTGGGGGCCATCCATAAACGACGTCGTTCCAGAGGGGGGAGGGGGGGTCGGCTGAAATGCGACGATAGACGACGCAGCAGGAGGGGGAGGGGGTTAGCTAAAAACGACGTCGCTCTTATCGGAATTTTAGGGAACTTTGAATGTATTATTTTCGATTTATGTACATTCTGTCAAAGATTTCTACATTCAGAAAAACTTCCCAGAGTGGCTGAAGGGATCTATTCAATTCATTGTACAGTATGGCAACAAGAAAAAATGACAGTACTGCATGTACTGCACTTTTATCGGGGGCGGGGGTAAACCGAAAACGACGTCGCCTAGGGGGGAGGGGGTCCCCAGAAACGACGCAAGGCGATTTTGGGGGGAGGGGGTCCGAAAAATTGGGATTTCGGAACGACGTCGTTTATGGACGGCCCCTTGCGAGCGAATGTCAAGTAGTATTCTGTTTTTTGCACAATCAGTTTTGCAGTGGAGTTTGAAACCAGTGAAACCTCGTGCCCTCTTTGTGACAGACCCCAGACTCGAATAGAACCTAAATGAGACCCCATAATTTTTGAGAATTTAGTCTCCAAACTAGACACCTATGGCCAAAGCGCCTATCTTTAACACTATAACTAAACTGAATGTTACTAAACTCATAACTAAGTAACTCGATTTTTTACTTAGTAATTTCCTGAAAATGAGTTTAGTTTGAGTTGAGTTTAGTTAAGCGAAATCTGAGTTTAGTTAGTAAAAGTTAGTAACTAATAGCGTTTCCGATCAAATTAAAATTAAATAACAAAATTAAATTGTTTTGGCCAAAATCACCAAGTAAATAGCAATTTAATAACAAATTAAATTTCTCGCGATGACTGTCAAACAAATTAAAATTATATTAAATTTCGTAAAATTGGCCTAGAAATTTGATATAAATTTACTTGGTTTGACAGCTTCACTAACAAAAGTCTGGCTACAAAACAACAAGTTCAGTCCAAGATGACCTTGTTCATGCCTATAGCAAAGATATCTACTCATTAAATACTAATTTGTAGAGTGCGAACTGGTATTGGGTATTGGGTATTGGGTATTGGGTGTATTGGGGTGTTTTCCAGGTATTGGGTATTGGGTATTGGGTATTGGGGTTTTTACCCCCCAATACCCAATACTAATTGGGACAGGTAAAAATATGGAAAAATCGATGTTGACCTGAAAAATTGATCTGAAAAAATCGAAAAAGTTAGTCGATGATTCGGTTTAGGAAGCTGTATCGCGTTAATGAGCCGTCCATAAACAACATCGTTCGAAAATCCCGATTTTTCGGAGCCTCTCCTCCGAAAATCTAATATAAAAATGGTAACATTTCTAATGTCACCATAATGTACCAGTACCGTACCCATGGCTATTGCGGTGGTGCACACAATTTCCGGCCATTAGGAAAAAATTCGCCAGAAGAAACATGACTGAATTACGAATTAAATACCCAAACCGTTAATTCTGCAAAATTTATGCCCAAAATGACTTCTAAATGCTTTCTGAAAAGCTAATTTTTCAAAATTTTCTCGCCCTGCTTGGGCAGCGGCCCAACCAGGGCTCTTAAAAATTTTAATTGCAGTGCAAAAAATCTTGTGTATGCAACCTGAATGTACCTGTCCAGTGAAATTGCAATTTTTGGCCCAGCTATGCAAGTATTGGGTATTGTGTATTGGGGTATTGGGGGTCTCAGGTATTGGTATTGGGTATTGGGTATTGGGGTATTGGGTTTTTTAGGTATTGTTCGCACTCTACTAATTTGTAAGCCATTTGTCGCCATCTGAAGAAAGGTCAACTCATTTTGGACTGAGACGACCCAGGTTTTGAGCTGTTTCCTCAGGAATTGAGTTTTGATTTTAGCAAATTTATATTTAATTCATATCAAATAACAAATTTGTATCAAATTAATTTTCAGAATTTAGGTACCAAGCAAATTAATAGCAAGTTATTTTCTTCTGAAGGCTGAGCAAGCAATTTAATAGTTATTTAATTTGAAAATAAATTTACTCGGAAACACTAGTAACTAACTAACTAACTAAAGATTTTACTTAGTAAATAACTAACTAAATTCAATCGGCACAACACTGCTACGCATTGTACATTATATGGTACCGCTAGGGACTACTCTGCTGTTCCTGAACTGCTTCATAGTCAAAGTGGATTTTTTTGGAGCTGAAATTTGAATCTTTTTCCAATACAACAGGTTAAAAATTCTACGACGCAATACAGAAAAGAAGGACACAGAAATAATAGGGTTGATGTAAAAGTTGGCGAAATAGGTGAAGATAGCTATATGGCCAAAGACGGGCCAGTGGAAGTAATAGAAGAGTAGAGTGGAAAATGTCTGAATGACGAGGGTAGAAGAAGTGGCAAAAGCTGTGAGAGCAATGCGTTTTTCAGTAATGTCACTAATCATGCGAGCAGTTAGACAGCAGACAAGGTAGATGATCAACAGCATGCAACTTCCCACCGTGCTGTAACCGATCAAAATCGGTACCAACACATTTTCGTGGACCTTGTTGATCGAGCTTGGATTTCCCAGTACCAATACAATGTATGATGCCTGAAAATGTTGTTATTTTATGTCACCTTATCTTATGTACTGTTTTGTTATCTTGTGTTATGACATGCTTTGTTAGGTTATGCTGTGTTGTGTTGGGTAATAATGACATGTTATGTTATGATGTGTTATGTTATTAGCGTAGCGTAGTGTAGTGACATGTTATCTTTTGCTGTGTTATGTTGTAGTGTAGTGTAGTGTAGTGTACTGTGGGAAACATATATGTTTTATGTATATGTTTTAAAGCATAAATATGTTTGTTTTTGGGAAAACATATATGTTTATGTTTCTCAATATGTTTGCATGTCAAATATGTTTTGTATTTATATGTTTTGAGGCCAACATGTTTCTGGAAACATATACATATTTTTGCTATAGGAATTCATGATTTCAAGACTTTTGGTTGCTGTTTGACACTAAACTTTTCCAAAATCGGACTTTCACTTAAACTTATTGAATCTGAGTATGCTATCTAAATTGTTGCAAATCGTTTTAAACAGGAAATTCAGAATATCAAGTTTGAATTATCGAAAATTAAGACGTAATCTAAGTGAATAAGCGACTTTTACACAAATATGTTTTATGTTTAAAATATGTGCATATTCAATTTTCAGAAACATATAACTATATGTGTCATTTATATGTTTGATTGGCGAAAAACATATATGTATAGTTATATTAATATGTTTTAAAAATTTGGATATTTTCCCACTGTAGTGTAGTGTAGTGTAGTGTAGTGTAGTGTAGTGTAGTGTAGTGTGTGACATGTTATCTTTTGCTGCGTTATGGTATGTTGTGTTTGTGCTGTGCTGTTTTCGTCATTGTATGTGGTGTTGTGTTGTGTTATGACATTTTCTGTTATGCTGTGTTATGTTATGTCGCGTTGTCGTGTCGTGTTGTGTTGTGTTACGTTATTTTGTGTTGTGTTATGCCATTTTATGTTATGCTGTGTTACGTTGCGTTATGTTACGTTACGTTATGCTATGTTGTGCTGTGTTACGTTATACTGCGTTGTGTTGGTGTTATGCTGTATAGCGGAGTGGAGTGTTGTGTAGTTCTGTGATATGTTGTGCTATGTTATGTTATACTTCATGATGGTACAAGTACATACTTTCACATCTGGATGTGCAAAAACCAGTGCCACTGCTAGAGCAGTCAGATACTGGAGACCAATAGCTAATTTAGTAGTTGAAGCAGTCCAAATCTGCAAAAAAAGGACATATTTCAACTACCTTCTTCCTTCACAAATTAATTGACAACTTGTTGGTGATTGAGTGGCCGCAAAAACGTCACCAATCTATTCAGTGCAATGCCCAGCAAGCCAGTGACATTTGCCACCCAGAAAAAAGCGGCCATCGCCTGACTTATCGTTCCAGTGAGCACAGGCAGTCTGCGGAAGCCGCCTCCATGCAGCACCCACGATTCCCAGCTGACATAGAGCAAACCGTACAGAAAATGATTGACAGTCGAACTGGCTAGGAGAGTAAAGTATGGGTAGATCTTTATTATTGGTTCCGACTGTCTGTGCTTGTATATGGTTAGGAAGAGCAGAAAGTGACATGGCAACACGATGGCAAAGATGATGCTGTGGGCTCGACAGATCTTGAAGTAGCTGCTCAAGTACTCCGACCTGTCCTCGACCTTGCTTTGCATAAGACTGCGGCGTGCTATGCTGAAAGGGTTCCTACCTGCCGAATGAACATCGCTTATCGTAAAGTTAGTTAGCATTGTTTGTAGAGCAATTTGGTCTGGAGAGGAGGCAAGGGTACCTGAAACATACATATAATTGTGATTGGTGTGTACCTGCGTTTCTGTAGCATAGTGATAATGTATGTAATTTAGGTTTATGAGAAATCCCAGACCCTTTAATGGGTGCGCCACTGACTGCCACTGATATTGAGATTGTTTTGCTTTTATAAGTTGTTGTTTGGTATTGGATTTTCCGAATGTGTATGTGTCAAATGTGCACTGGGGTATCCAGGTGGTGTAGGGTGGGTACAGTGGCGTATCCAGCTGGGTGTAGGGTACTGTTATTTTAATATATTAATATTAAAATAAAACTATTATTAATAGTGCCATTTTAATAGTATTAAATCTATATTAATATTAAAATAGAGGACCTACTATTATATTAAATTAAATTAAAAATACAAAGAGGGGCTGAATATTAAAATTTATTTTTAATAGTATTTTAATAGCATTTTAATAGTTTGACCTTGTTTGACAATGAAGAAGTTACCTACAATACTAGAAGTTAAATCAGAATTTTACCTCAGATAATGATAAAAATTGAAGGTGACAGCCCTCTGAATCTCGAATCTTGGAAACTGTGGAACTTTTCTCAGTAATAGGCACGACTGACAAAAGGACCTTAATCTACTCAATAAACTATGTAACAGTCTTTCCTGTTAAAAATGTCTCTATTACTATGCATCAATATTTTCTTTCAAATTTTAATGCCTAGGTTCTGTTTGAATGCAATTTCGAATATCTTAACAGGTCATCTGCGGAAGGGGGACGGGGTTGGTGCGTCTGGCGCAGGCCGGGGGGTCTGAGCCCAAATTTTGAGAGGGGGGGTGGGCACTAAAAAACGCTTAAAAATAGCAAGAAAATAACAATTTTTCGGCTAAAAAGGTGAAGAATCGCTAATTTGGGCTGAAATACAGCTAAAAAGTGCTGTTTTACAGGCGATTTTGGCAATTTTGTGTCTGAAATTGCAGAAAATCGCAAAAAATGCTCAAAAAATTACTTGCCAGAAAAATCGGAATGGGGGTCGGAAAGGTCGTCTCGAGGGAGGGTTCCCATCCGGTGGGTCTGGCCTACTCGAGTACAGGGCAGGCCCCCAGACTCCTCTGTTACATGTATGCTTAAAACCATGTTCAGACAATGTCATCTTAAAAAGAATGGTCATGAATTTACAGAGAAAAATGCTTCTAAGTTGGATCTCTGATTAAATTTTCAACTTACACTAGCAGAAGATGTTGTTTCACCAATTCGCTAAAGTGTGTCCAAAACTTTTTAAGTTCATTTTAGAATCTACTATTAAAATGCTATTAAAATACTATTAAAATTGTTATTTAATAGTATTAATATTAAATCTAAATTAAAATTAACAGGGGACTATTATATTAATATTAAATTAAAATTAAAATCGGCTAGTTCTATTATATTAATATTAAATTAAAATAAAATTTCACTATTAAAATAACAGTAGTGTAGGGTGGGTAGGTTTGTGCCCAGTTCCGACTTTCCCATTTCCGACTTTCCCAGTTCCGACATTCCCAGTTCCGAATTTTCCCAGTTCCGACTTTCCCAGTTCCGACATTCCCAGTTCCGACTTTTCCCAGTTCTGACTTTCCCAGTTCCGACTTTCCTGAACCTAACCCCTAAGCCTGAACCTAGCCCGTAATAGCTACCATACATGGGCCGGAAAAATGGGTTGGGGTAGTCAAAATCCGAAAAGTTGGGGGTGGGCCTGCCGGTTTTGGGTTTGGGTCGCGGCGATTTTGGTGGGTGGGGTTAGGAACAAAAGTTGGCTTCAGGTGGGTGGGTGGGGTCGCTTGGGGGGTCGAGCCCAACTTGGGGGGTGAGCAACCCCCCCGGACCCCCCGCGCCCCATGTATGGTAGCTACATTATACTTTATATTTTACTAGAGTCTTGTCTGTGTAAAGTATAGTGAATGTTATTGTAAAAGTCGGAACTGGGAAATGTCGGAACTGGGAATGTCGGAACTGGGAAATGTCGGAACTGGGAATGTCGGAACTGGGAATGTCGGAACTGGGAAATGTCGGAACTGGGAATGTCGGAACTGGGAAAAGTCGGAACTGGGAATGTCGGAACTGGGAATGTCGGAACTGGGAACATCGGAACTGGGAAAGTCGGAATTGGGAATGTCGGAACTGGGAATGTCGGAACTGGGAAAAGTCGGAACTGGGAATGTCGGAACTGGGAAAAGTCGGAACTGGGAATGTCGGAACTGGGAACATCGGAACTGGGAAAGTCGGAATTGGGAATGTCGGAACTGGGAATGTCGGAACTGGGAAAAGTCGGAACTGGGAATGTCGGAACTGGGAAAAGTCGGAACTGGGAATGTCGGAACTGGGAATGTCGGAACTGGGAAATGTCGGAACTGGGAATGTCGGAACTGGGAAAACTCGGAACTGGGAATGTCGGAACTGGGAATGTCAGAACTGGGAACATCGGAACTGGGAATGTCGGAATTGGGAACATCGGAACTGGGAATGTCGGAACTGGGAAAAGTCGGAACTGGGAATGTCGGAACTGGGAATGTCGGAACTGGGAATGTCGGAACTGGGAATGTCGGAACTGGGAAAAGTCGGAACTGGGAATGTCGGAACTGGGAAAGTCGGAACTGGGAACATGCCGGGTGGGTACACCCCCTTTGCGGTGGAGGTAGGAAGAGAAAGTCTGTCAAAAATAAGCGAAACTAATGAATTATGTACAAAAACTGTCTCTTTTGTGCTCAGAATACCTTTTAAATGGGTTTTTTAACGCTACATTTTCAAAATTTTTTTCGCCCTGGTCGGGCAGAAGCCCAACTAGGCCACTTTAAACTTCTAAAACTTGTAATTTCAGTTAATTTTAAGCCTGGAATGTGTTTTAAACGCGTTTTTGAAGGCAAATTTTGCTAAATTTTCTCGCCCTTGTTGGGCAGCGGCCCAACCAGGCACTTTCAAAATTTTACACCCCTCCCCTTTCCGAAATCTTGCATACGCCACTGCCCCTTTTGCGGTGGGGAGGGAAGGAAGAGAAAGACTGTCAAAAAAAGAGAAACTACTGAATTATGATGTCAATTTTATGCTCAGAATGCCTTAATGCGTTTCGAAGCCTAAATTTGCAAAATTGCATGCAAACATGCATAAAACAAGGTATTTTATGGAAGCTGACTTTTCGAAAATGTACATACGTACAGTACAAAAATGTCTTGTGCGTACATACAGTACGGTAAGTTTCCTAATAATAGAAAACGGGCTCCTATTTATGTGCTTCCTTCGAGGATAACTACCGTTATAAAGGCTACTAAATTTAGCTGGACTATTATACCCGGAGTTTTCCACCTATAAGACGGGGTCTTATAACCGGAAAATGCCTAAATTTGGAGTCACATTTTTGCACCAGTTGTAAGACCCGGGTCTTGCAGGTGGAAAATCTATATTTTACAATTAAAACTCGATGTTCTGCATTAAAAGCATGAAATACACTGGTTGTCGAACGTAGTGTTCGAGTTTGTCAGTTGTACGGTTTTGTTGTTTGGCCACGGGGTGGCGCGCTGATTAACTGACCCGGTTTTCTTATCGCGAGAGGAACGGAGTGAGCAGTGGCAGTGTCAGAGAGAGTGAGTGCTAGAGTAAAGTGACTATTGAGGAGAAAATAAACGTTCTTTTTCTTGTTGGTTCGCAGCTCACTTGACACTTAGTCAGTTCCCCAATACTATCTAGGCCAGAGCAACAGTGGAGTCAGCCACTGTTGTTTTATGGTGCAAGGAGCTAGAATGGCAAATTCGATAGATCACTCCCCGGCGTTTGAGCATCCCGTTCGGTCGACCCAACGTGCCGAGAGGCGTAAAGGTTATTTGTTTAAACAAGCCTCCCAGGTAGAAATTATTTTTTCTGACGTAAATAAAGCTTTGTTTGAGTTATATCAGAAAGTTTTCAAAGACCAAACCCTTCTAGGGCAAAGAACCTTTTCTCGGAAATTTGAGACATTGACCCGCAACGTAAATTCGGCAAAAGGAACTTTTCAAATCATTAAGAACGAGGTGCCGTATTATATTGAACATAGTGGTGATGAAACTGAAAAGTTTAATAAATTCTTGGTCTCTATGAAGGTTCTGGTAAGCGAAGTTAGACTTTTGACTGAGAATATGGAATGGCTTCGTGAACAGTATCGTTTGTTGAATGATGACTTTAATGTGACTAATTCGTTGAATTTACAGAGCGCAACAGCTCGTAGTTCTTCCCCGATTGCAGGCCCTAGCGAAATTGACCCCTCTTTCCTAGACCACATGGCCAACCGGTTGAGATGGGAGTCCACCAGACAGCCCGAACCGACAGCTAACAATTTGGCGAGGTCCGAACCCCCTGGCTTAGCAGATGGCCCGACCACCCAACAGCGAGGAGGTAACGCAGGTACCAGGTCTCTGTTGGTAGATTTAGGAAGGGCACAGGGTTTAGATGCGCAGTTGAGTGCGGCAGAGCTTCAGACTTTCGGCGTGAATTTCGCCGGTCAGGCAGATAGGTTTTTTGTCGATCAGGGCGCCAACGGCCAACCGGGGCAGAGTGCTGCTATACACGGAGGACAGGGTCAACAACGGTTGCCCGTAGGTCCAGTAGGTGTAGAGCAGAATGCTGTAGCCGCAGGTTGTAGTGCAGGACAGGTTGCTGCCAATCAGTTTTCCAGACAGGAGTCGGCTGCGACTCAGAGTGTGCAGGTTGCCATTCCGCAGGGAAGGCAACAGTTACCGGTGGTTTTGGTATCTAGTCAGAATCAAGCACCTATATTTTCGCTTACTGGACAGGTGCCCTTAGTGGCGCAATTAGGGACGAACGGTTTTGGTAATCAGTTTCAGACGAATCAGTTCGGTGAAGAGCAGTTGATGGGTAGACAACAGACCCAGGCCCCTATGAGCAGTAGAAGTAGAGCAGCTAGTGTTGGTACCTTTCCCCCTTTGCATAGTAATCAGAACCCCATCCCAGTTTATGGTGGTTTCCAGCAAGGCGTTTCGGGTGCGGCTACTCATATGAGCTGGTCGTAGTGATGTAAAATTATGGAATTTGAATTTCAATTCAATTACAGTTAAATTATAGGCTCAGTTTTTAATTTCAATTAAATTAAATTAAATTAATTGAAATAGTTTCCCATTATTTTCAATTACAATTATATTTTCAATTAAATTATGGAACCTCGGAAAATTTCAATTATGCAATTTTTTTCAATTATTTTTTCTATTTTTTTTGGAAATTATTGTTATTTTGCTGTTAAAAGGCAGTGACAGTGACTCAAGACTTAGAAAAATGTCCATGTAAAAGCTTAGAGACATCTGGTAAGCCTGCTGTCCAACCAGGCGAGAAAATTTTAAATTGTTGCCTTTTAAAAACGCACAAAATGGCATTCTGGGGGAAATTCACAGTTACAGTAGTTCATTATTACTATATATCAGTGCATAATCTAAAGGTTACCAGCATTTTTGAGCAACATCACTTCCTCCTATGTACCTTTGCCAAAAAGGGGGTGTCAGTCAACCCACCATACATCCAAAAATCACTGTTTTGGCTTTTATGAACTACAAAATATAAAGCAGATCATAAAATATTACAAAACATAATGAGGTCGTCAGTATAAAAAGGTGACAAACCCTAAATAGGTTTTTATTTGAAGTCCTTAGCGGCTCTAATACTTACACATTTCTTTACATTCACCACAGGAAATAATTGAAAATATAATTGAAATTCCAGGCGAATTTCAATTAAATTACAATTAAATTATGGCCCAACTTTTGAATTTCAATTAAATTAAATTAATTGAATTGAAATAAAAAACGGGTCAATTATGCGAATTTCAATTACAATTAAATTAATTTTTTACATCACTAGCTGGTCGGCCCAAACTGCGCGTCCGCAACCCCAGTACACTACTGTAGTAACTGAACCGACTGTGACGATGGCTTATTGTGGTAACTTGACGTCGGTTCCCCCTTGTTTTTCGAATGGTAATAGAAATTTTGTCTCTAGCAATGGTAACACTGATAACCCTTACCCTGTAGATCCAAATGTTTCAGTGCTTGTTAACTTATTTCAAAAACAGATGGAGATTACGGCGAAACAGCAGGAGGACGCACAAAAAAGGCATGATGAGCAGATGGAGTTGCTTCGAAATGCTATGGTTACTAAGCACGAACGAGAAGTTAGAGAGACAGGTCCTAAATTTTCCTTTTCGTCTGTACCCTTACCTAAATTCGGTTTGAACGAATTTTCCGGTAATTTGTTGGAGTGGCGCCCCTTCTGGGCTATGTTTAATCAGTTGATACATTCCAACCCTAATTTGGCCCCTTCTCAGAAATTTTGGTATCTACAGAAATCTGTTGTTGGTAAAGCAGCGAAATTGTTGGAAGGCATTACGGTTGAGGACCCTGAGTCTTACAACAAGGCAGTCAACATTTTGACCCAGCAGTTTGGTAACACCAGAGCCTTAGTGAGAGCGTATTACAGAGCATTAAATTGTTTGGAGTTCAAAAAGGATGAGAATGAGAATTTGGTAGACTTTCAGATGAACTTGGAAAAACATTTGCACAATTTGGAGCAGTTAGGTCAGGATTTGTATTGTCAAGACCATTTGCTAGAGACTTTGTTAGATAAGTTGCCTAATAGGTTACTGAAAGAATTCTCGGCCCAGTGTCGTAAAGAGAGCGATCAGTTAGCAGCGTTGAGACGTTTTCTAGAACAGGAAGTACTGTCGTCACAATTTGCGGCCCAATATGGAGTTTGTAAAGCCAAAGGTCTAGATTGGGTTGAGGAGGAACAACCCACTAATTCAGCATTTGCCTTAGCGGCCAGTCGATGCTAATAGAAAGTGTTCGTTTTGTGGGGACGGTCATTTTTCAGACCGGTGTGAGGCCTTTAAGGATGCGAAAACTCGTCACGAATTTTTAAAGAGAAATAATGTTTGCTTCAGGTGCTTTAATGTTGGTCATAAAATTAGGGAATGCCCGAGTAGAAACGTGAGGTGTGCCTATTGTAAAGCTGTTAGTCATAATAGAGCGCTCTGCCCCACAAAGTTCGGTCGGGTGTACCCAGTGAAATCTAATAATCACAACACAAGTGAGAATCAGAGTGAAAACCGGCAGCAACAGACGCAAATGCAGAGTAAGTCTGTCGAGACAATCGGAGTAGATACAGAGGTCTCCAAACAGGATGGACAAGTATTTTTGTTCACAGCATGCACTAAGTTGGTTAATCTGGAGAGCGGAAAGGAAACTAAAGTTCGAATTTTGTTGGATTGTGGAAGTCAAAAAACGTTTATTTGTGAGAAGGTAGCACAGAAAGCGCAGTTGAAAGCGTTGTGGCATGATAGCTACCAAGTCTCTTCTTTAGCTTGTGAACCCCGTTTGCAGCAGAGCTCAGTGGTGCGTTTTGGTTTAAAACATTCAGATGGTACGGTGACGCCGTTGTTGGGTAGCACCTGCCCGTACATTACCCAACCCTTGGTAAGGAAAGCTCTTCCACCCTCAATTGTGTCCCGGCTTCGGCCCTACCCGCTTGCCGATCCGATTCGCTCGCCGTCTGATTTGGCCCCCATTGATGTATTTTTGATGATGGAATTATTTTTGCAATTCCTTTGTATGGAACCGGCTATTAAATTAACGAAATCTTTATCGTTGGCTAAGTCTGTTTTCGGGTACCTTTTGGCAGGTAGTTTGGATGATGAAAAAGTTTGCAGGGAGCAACAGAGAGCTGTTGCTATGTTTACGTTTGTCAAACGAACTGATTTTTCGGTAGATGCTGAACTGAAACCTAGTTGGTCATTGCCTTTAATGGAATCAATACATAGCGGCACGTTGTGGCGCCGATCGGGATGCGTTCTTAAGTTGAAGCGAAAGTTAAGTTTAACCCTTTAGGTATTGTTAGCCCTTACTTACGTGTTGTACGACTACATAGGGTGGTTCACCCGAAGTTACCTAACTGTGTATTTGTCTCGAACTTAGAATTTATTGCTGTTTTTCATTCTTTCTTCGCCCGGAGGGTCGTTCCTCAATTGGAAATTTCGGATAACGCAAGGAATTTGAATTTTACAGAGAATTCCCTTTGATTTTGCAATGAAAAGAATTTCATGAATAGTCATTTTGGTATTGAGTTTGTCAGTAAAAAGAAAAAAAAACGAAATTGCACAATGCTTTAACCCGTGTTTGGTGGATTTTATGACAGATTGATTTGTTTCGTTTACTAAAACAGACTATGATTGATTAGAAACGTGCTAGTGACTAAATTGATTACTAACCTGGAAGCTTTGAGAAAGCTGAGGCAGCTGACATCGCTTACAGAATCGTGAAGAAGGCTGTGATACAGTCGAGGCAGGGAATGACACTTATTCATATGCGTTGTAATCAGTGTTGTGCCCAGCTCAAATTTCTAAAACTCGGTAAGTATTCAGTAAGTAAATCCAGATTTTTTGAAATTCAGTAAGTACGAATAAGTACTGGGTTTTTCAAAGAAAACCGGGTGAGTACTCAGTAAACAATTCAGTAAACTCGGTAAAACCTTCAAAATTCAGAAATATACAATATCTGAAAATGTTTACCTGATATAGCTTTTAACTACTAGAATCCTTTTTCATTTCTGATTGATGAGTTTAGGATAACGTAGCTCGACTTTCCAGAATTTTAATCATGTTTTCTGTTATTTCACATTATTTATTGTGCTAATTGGCATGCCTGGAAAGCCTTAAAATATGCACACTATAGTGACTAGAGGATGTGGCTTTAGATGAAAAGCCTGGGTGAAGATTTGTTCTAATTTTCGCTATTCCTCACAGTTCATCAGACTGAAGCAAAAAAACGTCTATCAAAATACAGCTAATAGTATTAGATATAGTTTCTACTTCTATAGGCTTTGCGTCTGATAGTCTGTTTGCAATTCTGCCGCTCAAAGAAAGCTTAGGTTATGCAAGCTGTGAAAATTGCAAAAAAGTTGCAAAAATTGTGTGTTTTCGTCGTTAGCAGATCTATTAGCGAAAAAAAACGTATATTTTCTTGCACAGGTGCGGCGAGCTACCTATTGCAGAAGCTTTTACTCAGTAAACAACTCAGTAAATTACCGAGTACCGAGTTTACCGAATTTTTTTCTAATTGAGTAATTCAAAATTGAAACTCGGTACGTATTCAGTAAGTAAAATTAAGAAAATTTTTTACCGGTAAGTAAAAGTACTTACTTTAATTCAAAATAACTAAGTACCGAGTAACTTTTACTCAGTAAATTTACTGGGAACAACACTGGTTGTAATAAACTTAGACTGTTATTGTTATGTTACTACTTTACTAATTTTATTTATTATGGTATTAGACTTATTGATTGCGTTACTAGCTTGTTTTTGTTTACTTTGTTCTTGGTCCTTTTCTTTCGCCGGGAGTGTCGAACGTAGTGTTCGAGTTTGTCAGTTGTACGGTTTTGTTGTTTGGCCACGGGGTGGCGCGCTGATTAACTGACCCGGTTTTCTTATCGCGAGAGGAACGGAGTGAGCAGTGGCAGTGTCAGAGAGAGTGAGTGCTAGAGTAAAGTGACTATTGAGGAGAAAATAAACGTTCTTTTTCTTGTTGGTTCGCAGCTCACTTGACACTTAGTCAGTTCCCCAATACTATCTAGGCCAGAGCAACAGTGGAGTCAGCCACTGTTGTTTTACTGGTGTTGATCTTGGCACGTTTAAGTCTGAATAGCTCAGTTTTAAACAAGTTTTGAAACTTATGCAACTTAGAAGCTCCAATATGCTTACAGCAGTTATCTAAACCTATCAAATCAAGAATTTTATCAAGATTACGCAGGTTTTAGAACGATTCTTGAACGATCTGAGTTCAAAAACTCCATATTCATCTATATCTTGTAAAAAATATACACGAAAAAAACGCCATTCTGAGGTTAGACCCGGGTCTTATAACTGGAAAATGCCCCGTGACAGACCCTGCTTTCTGACCACCTGCCTTAAGACCAGGGTCTTACAACCGGAGGGGTCTTGTGGGTGGAAAACTCCGGTATATTTGTGTGTGTAGTGTACTGAAAATGTAAAGTGTTTTGGTAAATTTTGAGCCGGAAATGCTAGAAAAATTCAGACAGACCTAACTTCAACACTACAGTACAAATCACGTCGTGCATCCCATAGTTCATTATTAACAAACCTTACGAACGAAGCGCTAAGTACAACGAACCTAATGAACCTGGCTCAGATTAACATACCCTCAACAAACCTCTAACGAACGAACCTGAGAGCTGGCCGGCCCAAAACAAATTATGTAATTAATGCCGGCCCAGGTCACCGGCCAATGGCTTTCCAAGCACTGACCAGCGGCCGTGTGCCTAATAGAATTGCGCGCACTGCCTTCTAAGCATTGACCGGCGGCGGGTTTGCCTAAAAAATTGCGCGCACTGTTTTCTAAGTACTGATCGGCGGTCGGTTTGCCAAAATTAATTGCGCGCACTGCTTTCTAAGCACTGACCGGCGGCCGGTTTGCATAAAAAATGCGGGCACCACACTCCAAAACCCGGCCTAAAATTCTTAAAATCGTGCTTGTGTGGGCACCATATGCATTGAGTGACCCGTAAATGTGTCTGTTTAATAAATGGCTGCTGCATGAGGCCAGGTCAACAGACGGTAAGTTGATTCTGAGTTACATAATTGCAAGGGGGACCAGTGGGCCTAACGAACGAGCAACGAACGGTGCCAACGAACCTGCAACAAACCTAACGATCCCGATGGACTTTTGCTACAAACTAGTGGGCGGAACCTGCCGATAACAGCGCCCCTAACAACGAACTTAACCAACTTTCCATGCAAAACAAATAGCCTCAACAAACCAAATTTTGCCCTTTGACAAACTATGGGATGCACGACGTGATTTGTACTGTAACAACAAGTCCCCTCCCCAGTGAGACAATTGCCAGCACCTAATCTTCGTTCGTGTTTGGATGGAGGAACAGAAGGCCGATATGCCGGAAGAAGCGGAAGAAGATGACCCGCAGTTACATGGTTGCGTTTCCGATATTGTTTGTTTGGCAGAAGGTCATTTTCAATTCAGTTCCGTTGTTGTTGTGCAGCAAACACCTTGTGGGGACTCCTGGTTTATGTTTGGAGAGGAAAGAGAGGAGGAATGATGATTATGAAGAAGAGAAAGAAGAAGAGAAGGAAGATGGCAGAGAAAGATAAGAAAGAGGAAAGACAATGATGATAAAATGGAAGAGGATTTTTAGAAGGAAGAAAGTGTAAGAGAAGGTCGAAGGGGAAAGAGAAAGGATGTTTAGAGTAAGAAGGAGAAAGAGGATGATGAGAAGAAGTGGAGGTAGTGATGCAACTGGGATCCCGGTATTTCCCGAAGAACAGGGAATTCCTGGTATTTTCACTCCCGGTTCGCACATTCTTAATACCGGGAAATACCGGGAAACAGATTTTATAGCAGTATTGACAGTTTTTTGCAGATACTACATATTTCAGTGACATCTACTGTATATCCAACTTTCTTCTGCCACTACCAGCGGCACGCAAAACTTTGAATAAGTTTTCAAATGACTGCTGGTTGCTCAATTTCAGCGACCAACCATGTTTTGCAGCTTTTCCTTTTGTTCCAAATATTTTTATATTGGTTTATTAGGCCGTAAACTTTATCTTCTAAGCTTCCAACTTTATAAAGGCAATTCAATTGAGCAAAGCCACTCATTCAAAGCAGCAAAGGCTATTCTTACACAACTATTTTGGTGCAATTGACATCGAGCTGCCTGGTGCCTGCCAAACCAACTCACTAACCCATTCAACATAAATTTGATCTCACAGTGTCCTGTAATTAAGCCCGTTATGAGAGAAAATCCTTGAAAAACGGACTAGAAATGGTATCAATAGTTAAACTATTTATGTTTGTCATGCTGCATGCGTTTTGATCGATTTCCCGATATTCCCGGTAATCCCGGTTTTTCCCGGTAATCCCGGTTTTCCCGAATCCCGGTATTCCGGTCCCGGTTGCATCACTAGGAGAGTGATGAAAAGGAAAAGGATGATGAGGAGTAAGGTCATGAGAAGAAGGTGAAAGATGAAGAGAATGAAGAGAAGAAAGGAAGGAGAATGAGAAGAAGACACAGGAGGGGAATGGTGTTTCATTTGAGGATGCTGGACAAGATTTGGAAACCGATTTCACCGATCCGATGCCCAAACGAGAAGTGAACGCAAAAGGCACAGAAAGGCCCCAATGTACCGTAGCACGCAAGAGATCGGGCCAGCAAAGTTCTTCAGTGTTCAAGTTTCAAGTTCATTCAAGACAAGACAAAAAGACTCCAACTGACCTGGCTTGACTGCGTGGGTGAGCTGGGCCGATTTCCGGCTCTAATGCCCGCCCACACAGGAATTTCGATAAGTCCATCATGGACAACTTTGAACGAAACTAAATCGGAGATGCCAAGCCGAGTCAGCAGAGGCGGAGCAGATCAGTACAGTTGGTTTTCCACGGCCTTCAGGCACAGATGAGGCCCAGCCCAGTCGACATCCCTGAGGGGAGTGATGAAAAAATGCGTGATTCCGAGGAGTGTTTGTGTTATTGAGCTATTGAGCAGTTGCGTCTGTGATTGTGTGTGTGTTTTGTGTGTGAGTCAGAGGTACTGTTATTTTAATAGTGAAATTTTATTTTAATTTAATATTAATATAATAGAACTAGCCGATTTTAATTTTAATTTAATATTAATATAATAGTCCCCTGCTAGTTTTAATTTAGATTTAATATTAATACTATTAAATAACAATTTTAATAGTATTTTAATAGCATTTTAATAGTAGATTCTAAAATGAACTTAAAAAGGTTTGGACACACTTTAGTGAATTGGTGAAACAACATCTGCTTGAAATTGCTAGTGTAAGTTGAAAATTTAATCAGAGATCCAACTTAGAAGCATTTTTCTCTGTAAATTCAGACTTTGTCTGAACATGGTTTTAAGCATACATGTAACAGAGGAGTCTGGGAGTCTGCCCCCATTCGAGTTAGGCCAGACCCCCCCCCGGATGGGGACGCCTCCCTCGAGACGACTTTTCCGACCCCATTCCGATTTTCTGGCAAGTAATTTTTTGAGCAAATTTTTGCGATTTTCTGCAATTTGCCAAAATCGCCTGTAAAACAGCACTTTTTAGCTGTATTTCAGCCAAAATTAGCGATTCTTGACGATTTTAGCCGAAAAATTGCGATTTTTGAGCGTTTTTTAGTGCCCAACCCATTCCAAAATTTGGGCTCAGCAGACTCACCAAACCCGTCCCCCTTCCGCAGAGCAGATGTCCTGTTAAGACATTCGAAATTGCATTCGAACAGAACCTAGGCATTAAAATTTGAAAATATTGATGCATAGTTATAGAGACATTTTTAACAGGAAAAGACTGTTACATACTGTAGGTTATTGAGTAGATTAAGGTCGTTTTGTCATTCATGCCATTACTGAGAAAAGTTCCACAGTTTTCAAGATTCGAGATTCAGAGGGCTGTCAGACACCTTCAATTTTTATCATTTTCTGAGGTAAAATTCTGATTTAAATTCTAGTATTGTAGGTAGCTCCTTCATTGTCAAAGAAGGTCAAACTATTAAAATGCTATTAAAATACTATTAAAAATAATTTTTAATATTCAGCCCCTCTTTGTATTTTTAATTTAATTTAATATAATAGTAGGCCCTCTATTTTAATATTAATATAGATTTAATACTATTAAAATGGCACTATTAATAATAGTTTTATTTTAATATTAATATATTAAAATAACAGTAGTCAGAGGCTAACAGTATACAACTTACATACACATTGAAAATTCCGATACAATGTGTATTTTTGTGTATGTGTAATTGATCGGCAAAAATGATAAAGTATGCAACACAATTAAAATTTTTTTATGTTTTTACAGTACATATCCTCACAAAGCCTAAACATGGCCCTAAGTAACTCAATTTCAAAGATATCCTAGTTATTGAACAATAGACTATGATAGATCTGACTTTTATAGTTTTCTTACTAAAAATCTGGCCAAAAATTTGCATTTTCAGTACAATACACATACATAAATACACAAAAATACACATTGTGTTTCCGGATGTATTTACGCAATTATCATACAAATTTGACAGTGAATGTGTATACACATACACATTCTGAAAATCCAATACCAAATGACAGTACAGTAGTATACAGTATGTAGTACACATCGAAAAAACAATGTGTATTCTTGTGTATGTTAAATGTGTGTATATGTCGTAGAGAGAAACAGAAAGAATATTGTTAATTAACAATAATTAACTCTAATACAGTCAGGTGCTTAACGCCGTTTACCATATAAGGTACCGGTACCTGGGCTAGTGACACCATATATAGAACCACCACAATGGCCGAACGTGGGGGTACCATATATGGTGTCAGTAGCGTAAATGGCGCTAAGTGCCGGACTGTAATAGCAGCAGTAAAATACAGCCAGCAGAAAGATGACCCACCTAGCAGTAGTGCAAGTGAGGAGAGGTTGCCGCTATCCGACGCCATTTTGACACTGCTGTGAGGAAAACAATTAGAGTTTATTGACAGTTGAGAGTAATCCGGTTTCGCTACACCAGTAATTATCGAGCTTCTAGCGCTTTATTGCTGCAACGCATCTACATCAAGCTTGCAACAGAATGGCGCAGAAAAGTGTTAGTGGGCGGGCAACAGGATGCACATGTCTACGAAGAACGCTACACTCTTTTACTGAAACAGGAGAAAGCCAGAACGATCAGTTTTTAAAAGTTTCTCCGAGAAATCGTCAAATTTCTAAATTCTACAATATAATTAGGTAAAGAATTCCAGATTTGTTTTGTATCACCGTCATCGAGTAAATGTGCTTTCGACAGTCAAAATTTTTTCCCAAAGAAGGAAGAAACTCTTTCTATGAATGGCCCCGTGGTATAAAGGAAAATGTCTTTGGAAAAAGTCATCAAAGGACAAATCAATCAAGCTGAAGCTATAGACTATTTTGTAAACTACGTACGTACTAATTCACAAATTCAAAAGGTATTTTGTAGCGAATTTTTAGTCACTAAATCTGAATATGTAGTCGTAGTCAATTTGTAGTCTTGACGACGTCATAAAACCCCAAAAATTAGTAGTTAGTGGTTAGTGGTTAGTAGTCACTACAAAATAGGTCTACGTATGCTTATAGTTGACGTCTGAAAATTCGGATCAGTTCACTCCAGAAGGCTAACAAGCTAGGTTTTATCCAAAACAAACTTTTAGCTAACTCGTGCTGATAATCTTTTCATTTGGTTAAAAATTGACGGAACAGCGGCCATTTGAAGTTGGTCAGGGTCAGAAAACGGCCAGTCTGTTGTCTTTGGCCAGCACTGTGGCTGGTCGGTGTCAGATGGTGGCAACATTAGCGGCCTTGAAATCGGAACAAACAGCCAGCTAAAATTTATTTGTCAGTATGCTTATTGCGACATGCTCTATATTCAAGGATATGACTGAAAATCAGGATTTAGCAGCTAAAATATGTAATCCTTTGGCTGCTGGCATAGTGGCAATGCTTGACGAGCAAGAGGAGTCCAACTTTTTCCAGCACTTCTTGGATCGCTACTCATTGCAGTACTTCGCATTACCGGCCACGCCAACCGTGATCGCCATAAACAGTCGCGTCTACTGGCAAGCAGTGTCGGAAACCGTTCGCAGTCGTCTGGAGCTCGTATTGAATTCAACTTCGCTCGACGATGAAACCGCCGGCCAATGGCAGCGCCTGCGCTACGATTTGGCATTGCAAGATAAATTTGTGGCCTTTGTGGTGCAGCAGAAACGGAAGTGGCTGGCCGGACTACCTAGTTTGGAACGGTGACTAACGTTCGCTTCCAACCTGTACTGGCAGACTGAAGGCATTACTCGGCAATTTTGGATTTGGATTTTTTCACGGTCTGTACTGCCTAAGTTTTGTTTGCGTACTAAAATTGTTATTATTATCATATAGAAGAATATAGAAGTAGGATTTATACCTAGTAATATGTTTCAGCAACTTTTTTGCGTCTATCTGAACTGCGAAGAAATTAGAAAAGTTGTGCGAAGCTTAAGTTTGTCTGTTTTTATATGGGCATAAAGATTTAGTGAGTTTACTGAATTGTTTAGCGAGTACTACTGAGTTTCCATGGAAAAACTCAGTACTTACTCGTACTTACCGAATTTCGAAAAATCTGGGTTTACTTACTGAGTTTTAGAAATCTGAGCTAGGCACATCACTCGTTTTAAGGCATTTTTATTAAGCGGAACAGGGTTTTAAAGGCGGTTTTAATGCAAAAACAGGGCTTCAACGCTTTTTTCGGTCCAAATAAGGTTTTAAAGCCATTTTTTGCCTCAGAATCCCTAAAAAGGTCGACAAAAAACCCACTTTTTACACCAAAAAAGGTCGACAAAACCCACTTTGGACTTGGTCCTAAAACACTATTTGGGATTTGAAACAGGGCCCCCTCCGAAAAAGCCAGCGACATGTTGGCACGAACCCTGACTATGACGAGTTTTAGATTCATATATACAGTTAGTAGCTCACTCACTAGCAAAGATTTCTAGAACAATTCTTATTCAGATTTGATGTATGTACTTTCATTGGAGCTCAGCGACAGTGTGAGGAAGCCAGTTTTTTTCTCCTACCTGCTGTATGGTATTTTTCATTATATTTTAATTAATTTTATCTGAGAAATACTTTGTTGGACTCTATTTTTGTGCCAGCTTCTCTGCTATATGTCAATGCTCAATGTTGACCTGCAGCTTTTAACTGTTACGCAGCTTTTTTCACTCACCACCAAGTCAAGCATTTTTGACAATCGTTTAGCTTATGCTTAATTTATTTCTATGATGTGCAGTTTGCTTGGAAATACGTTACGCAAAAAGCCATTACATTAATGATTAATTATACGAACGAATTTAGCGCGTTAAAGTAATTGGTAAAACTAGAGCTTAAAGAAACGATTGCCGCAGCTAACTCTGAAACTGCACCCAGCTAAGCCTAAGTCTGAACCTAAGCTTAACCTTGAAACTGAGGCCTAAACTTAGGGTGGTCGGCGGATGCGGGGAATGGTCCGAAACCGACGTCTACAAGTGTGAACCCAAAATTTGCAAAAACAATTTAGTGAAAATGAAAAACTAAGGTGCCTGTGTGGGTTCCGAATCCACAAAACGCTGTTTACGTACCAAGCTGGGGTCCGAATTCGGTGGGGGTCCGGGGTTCTGAATCCATATTACCGAATTCTTAGCCGATCGATAGAACAGACAGAGAGACAGACAAGTAATTCGGGGTGCGGGCCGGTGATCTCCGGATCAATATTTAGCGCTATTTAGCAGGCGGTAGATTTATTTAGCAAATCGAACAAAATTTAGCTGCCCCGTTAGATATATTTTGCGATCGCTTCTACGGTCTGTCAACGCGTGAAACGTCTAAACAACAAAAACTCCATTTATTTTTGGAAATCCTGACTGATTCTTCCGGTGTGCTGGTGCAGACGTGTTTTTCAGACTTTTTGTAGTGGGAAGATTTGTAAGTAGTTCCAGTTAATTTAGCTGATTGTCTAAAATGCAACGTCGTGGCCATGGTTGTCCAAAGACGGGATTCGGCGTTCCTTGGGAACAAAAAGAAATAACACAGCTAATCAATGAATACGAAGCAGAGGTCATAATGGCAAAGCTGCTGTAAGTGGATTGCGTAGTTATAATCCTGTTAATTATCTCCTTTTTCGTTTCTTCAGGGCATGTGTCAAGATGGCCCACAGAAACGGTGCCACCGGTGCACCTGACGAGAATTGGCACACCGAGATAGCAGTGGTACCGAAAAACAGATTGATTAATACGTTGTTTGCTTTAGGACTGTCCTAAGCAAAACAATGGCTATGACTGCGACGTTTTCGTATTATCTGCGTTGTCTGGCATCGGCGTGTAGCATAGTGGTTAGTGCATTGGACCGGAAATCCAAAGGTGCTGGGTTCGATTCCCGGCTACGCTCTTACACATGCCTAACTTTTTCACCTTTCTTTCTATTTAGCAATACCAGTCCGACATGGGTTGAGGTGAGGCCATTGGTCCGCTCCCCATTGTTTGTCTGGCTTGTCAAAGGTCTAGTTAAGGTGGTTGTCTGGCATCGGCGTGTAGCATAGTGGTTAGTGCATTGGACCGGAAATCCAAAGGTGCTGGGTTCGATTCCCGGCTACGCTCTTACACATGCCTAACTTTTTCACCTTTCTTTCTATTTAGCCTTTGCCGCTGTGCTTGCTTCATCCAAGAATGTAGCTGTTGTTTCCCAAGTAAAAAAAATTTACAGGCTCGATATATGTTGTACTTATCAACGTTTTAGAACGACATGCCGCTTTGGCGCCAATTTACGGCATTCTGCAGCTACTGTGTTAAAAATAAGCTTTATCTGCTTGATTTTTTGTTGTACGTAGGATTACTGGTCTGATTAGTTCGCTCTTTCTTCTGTCGCGATTGTTCTGTAGTACATGTGTCACCTCATTCTATATATTCTATGCTTTACGCTGGATTCTTGAAGCGTTCCTGTAGTAAAAATGCATTTAGTTAGCTTCTAATTTTCGTGCCAGTTACAAGTTGAGAGTTGTTATGTTGTTCTGTGATTTGCCTAATCTGTGATCTGTGACCTTAGTAAATAAAGAATACAATAACGCCCAGACGATCTTTCTTAGTAATGCATAGAATGTTTTTGAATAATATGCGGTTTCGCACTAATTTCGACCCTAAGTAGAGATATGGCACGGTTTCGAACACCTCTCAGTTGAGGAGAGGCTTGGTTGGAACTGAATTGGTCACGGGTAGATTAAACAGTGCTAAGTGGTCTTCTTTGCTTAGCAAAACCTTTTTCCCCATAGAGTTTGCTTGTGGCCCGGCGCGGCGGACAGAGACGGCAGTAAGCAGCAAGAGTTACCGTTGTGAAATCAACAAAGAACGCGTTTGTACATTAAAAGTGGTTGTGCTCTAGTAGGTTAATCCGAATCTTCGGTTTTCTACATCAGGTCAGGTGTATGTGCTTCAAGAACACTCTGTTTCACTTCACAGCATTGCAGAAGCCGAAACAATATGAAATTGCATTTGGACCACTTTGGTACAGACCGCCTAGACAATGGGCCACTTTGATCGGGAGATACCAACGACGCACCGTAATTCGGCAAAGCCATGGACCACGGCATACACATGGACACGAAGCTGAAAATTCCCCCTATACCACAGTTGCGCGACGCCGAAAATCGACCGAATCAACAAACTGGTACCTAATCGAAGAAGTACAACGAACGGACAAGTAGCATAGAGATGTATTTCAACTGTGGCACTGCAAGCAATAATACAGTCATCGTCAGCACGAGATTTTCACCAAAACAGAGACCAGATGCAGAAATTTGCACAGACAACGACGAGATCACACAAAAACGTATCGCAGTCAAACATTTCTAGACTTGAGCTTATAAGCCTTATTAACAATATTCATCTTACTAGAGCTATCAGACAACTTCTTGACAAGATTCTGCACAGGCAATTACCTATTTTCGAAATCAAAATACGAGAAAACTCATGACCCCGACGGCATGAGAAATCAGTGCCTAAAATGTCATAAACCGGTTGTTCTTCTTCCAAAAGCAACAGCACACCTTCAACGAAAGTGGCTTTAATGCTGTGGAAACTGCAACAATGGCGAATAGAGAGTCTGCTCAGCAGTGATACAGGAATAAACCAGCCAGGCTTTCCAGCAAATTCCGCAAGCAACAACGGTGGGCACAACCAAGTCACAGCGGTTGACCTGATCTATCAGCTGACCTATTTCTTGACCTAATCGCTGTTCTCCACACTCAGCTCAGACAATTCATCAACGTCGGCGTTTGGATCGACCATGTCTTTGCAGGCATCGCATTTTGTAAGTCTGAGAAGCGACGCACCAAAGCCCCGCAAACATAGAAAACAACGTTAGCGTCCATGCAGTAATGGTCAGATTGGCTTGGCTGTCCCATTATTTGACCAACGCGTGCATTTATTTAGCTTGGTATCCGCCCATTTCGTCCCGACCGTTTCGTCCCCTTGCTGTTAGTCCCGGCTGTTTCGTCCCGACCGTTTCGTCCCGGCCAAGTTTTAAAGTGACCGTTTCGTCCCGGTTCACAAAGTGAAACATGCACATCCAAAGCGCGAAAACCAAATCGTTCATTCTTTTTAAACAGAAGCCAGTCTGTCATACAGTACGTACTCATACAGTAATAAAGCCATGCATAATAGCAGCTGTACACAATAACAATACTATGCTCTGTACGGCCGGGACAGCTGGTGTAATGGTTTAGGCCGCAAAGCCCTATGCGCGTGGTCAGTGTTGCCAGGTACTAGCCGGTCCAGTATACTACCGCCAGCTCAAAATTATTCTACTTTATACTACAATTTTCGACAATATACTACGTTTGCACTATATCCGACTATATCAAAATTCGTCGATATTCGATATCGATATCGATATTTATAGTTATGCAAGAAAATCTGAAAAGTTGAAATCAAACTGCTCTCGCTGCTTATCAGTCAAGTACTGATGCAGTCAGCGATCTGATATCAATTAAGCAGAGAATGGCAGAAACGGTTGTGGCCCATCTGAAGGCCTTCAATAAAAGGTTGAACCCCTCAGGCCTATGCTCCACCCTCATTACGCATAAAGAGCTTGGACAGAATAGCATATTTTAACATATTTTAGTGACAAATATGCCAAAAAATCTTGACTTTGGTAAAAAATCGGACTTCTTTGCTTACCATCCTTTCGACCACCCATTAGTCCGGCGGTAGTACACCCTCAGGATTTGAAAATTTACCACCCCTCAGCCGAAATTCTGGCCCATGTCTGCTTCTGCCCTCCTGCTTTATGTGTGCGGAGAGAGCAGCTCTTTAGTGCTGCTTGCAGACATTTAAGAACCTAAACGTTGCTGTCCGAAAGCTGAGAATGCCCAGAAATTGATGTTTCTGAGAGCTATCATGCCACTGTTACAATGTATGTTTTGACTACCATCGATTTCTGAGTTGTCCAGGAAAAACTGTTTTTATTTAATTTTCCAGAGAGATAAACTTGGTGTCAGTTTTGTTTTAGCCCTACTTTTCCACCCAAAAAATATCGACAATATCGATGCGAAATATCGCGATATCGACTTCGATATCGATATTGGAAAAAGGGTCGATATATCGACTTTTCGATATCGATATCGATATATCGTCGGAACCCTAGTTTGCATACTACACAGCAAAACTGTCAGATCAAAGGTTTAAAGCATAGAAATCTGTTATGTAATTCTGACAGCAATGACAGAAGCGTTTTTTAATTTCGACTCAAAGAGTTTTTACACAAGCTAAAGTGTCAATCCGGCCAAGGCCCTCATCAGGCGTCCAGCCCCCTATCCCCTCTAGATTCTAAACTTCTGATGCATCAACTTAGGACGAACAAAAGTTTTGTACACTTTTTGTACAGTTTGATAAGAAAATCCTTGATAATCAGGTACAGGTACAGGTATACCTGATCCACAGTACCGCAAAGAGTTGGTCGTCGGCACAAAGCCCAACCCAGGCCACCGAAAGCCACTGTGTGCCTGGCATTTGACCGTAAGTAAGTTGGTAAGTTGTGGCGCACTTGGCATTTGATTTTGCCGCCGCCTTTGCAGTATACTGTAGTTAGCAGCGAGACGAAACGGTCACGCTTAAAAAATGGCCGGGACTAAACGGTTGGGACGAAACAGCCGGGACGAACAGAAAGGGGACGAAACGGTCGGGACGAAACGTCCTACAACCATTTAGCTTACCGGCCTTTATCGGCCCCTGTCAGTCAACAGGCGAGGGCACCGGAAGTATCTCACCTGTATTAACGTGGAATTAATTGTTGATCAAGGAACCAGCTCGAATCTGTCATTCACTATCAAGCAGTTGCCGCGGAGTAATCCAGTAATTTCCACGGGACAATTGGCAATACCAGGAATATCGGCGTTCTAGTGGGTCGGAGCGGAGTTGAATTTACCAAACAGAACGCAGTCCAATCGAAGCTCGGTTAGGCAATATCTAAACAGTTACACATATACCTTAATAAAATGAAACACATATACCTTAATAAAATGAAAAATCTAAAGATCAGAAATATGCAAACATAAAAGAGCGATAACAGAAAAAACAATGCAAACGTAAAAAAATAATAATTACCTAGCTCTTTTTTTACCATTGTCTTACACATGTGCCGCGCGGCTAGGAACGTTTCAGAAGTTAACCCTGGTTTATCAGACGACTGCCACTCATCAAGAATTGACAAAAACTGAGTTAGACCAACTAACTAACTAACAACGACCTATGTAGGTACCATACATGTAACAGGGGGGTCTGGGGAGTCTGCCCCCCACCCGACTTAGGCCAGACCCCCCAGATGGCTTTTGGCTCAGACCCCCCCCCCGACCGGCGCCAGACCCCCCCCAACCCCCCTCCCCCCATCGGCGGATGACCTGTTACATGTATGGTAGGTACCTACTAGAGATGCAACCGCAAAGAAAAATCCCGGATACCGGATAGTGCTTCCGATCAGAAAAATACCGGATTATCCGGTATTTTAACCGGATAATATGTAAAAATACCGGATAGTGTTTTTGAGCTAAAAATACCGGATTATGGTTGCATCTCTAGTACCTATCCACATGCATGGGCCGAAGGGGGTCTGGAGATCTGGGGCGTCCCGGAAAAAAGTAAAAAAAATCGCCTAATTTGCCTTAATTAAGCGAACATTTTCTCCCTCCGGGTGGCGGGGTTTGTATGGCCGGCCGAGGGGTAGTATTGACCGGCGAGGGGAGGGGTAAACCTCCCTTATCCCCTGCGGCCCATGTCTGCCTATCCATCTACCACCTACTATTAAAAAAGGAACTCTTGTTTTTTCGAACTTTCGAAAAATCCCTTTTACATGGGCGAATAGCTTAAAATGAAAGCATTTTACAGGTTTCCCGAGTACCTTAATCGCTCTCTGCTGATCAAATAACCTATACGAACGTGCATAGACCCGTAATTCGTTCCCGTAAAACTCACCTACTGATTCTGGCAGGATGACAAAAAAGGTTCGAAAAAATCGTGAAAAAATTGTTAAAAACTAAATTACGTTAGAAAATCGTTGTTGTACCGGAATTTGGTTCTACAAAAGATTCCATAAGTCAAATAAACAAACAAACTACCTAACTTGTTCTTCTTTTCTTCTTTTTTTAAATTTTTTTCGGCGGGAGCGTCGCGTGCGGGTGCGTTTAATGTTTCAGCTGATGGGTAAACTCACGCGCAACTGCGGTAGAGATGGGTAAATGAAGGCGGTTTCAACTTCGCGTCCATGTGTATACCGTGGTCCATGGCAAAACCTAAAAAGTACCATCAACACCGTCGTACCGTCGTACCGTCAGCCTCATCGAACCGAACCGCACTCTGGTGTTGCCCACCCCCGATTTTACACCCCTGCTGCCGACATATGCGGCTGCTTTCCCCCGCCGGTCTGATTGAGGTTGACGGTGTTAGATCTCTAGATGTAGACCGTGCAGACCCAGTAGCGAACCCAGGGACAGTAGGGTGTAGTGATGTAAAAAATTAATTCAATTGTAATTGAAGTTCGCATAATTGGCCTGTTTTTAATTTCAATTCAATTAATTTAATTTAATTGAAATTCAAAGGTTGGGCCATAATTTAATTGTAATTTAATTGTAATTCGCTTGGATTTTCAATTATATTTTCAATTATTTCTTGTGGTGAATGTAAGGAAATGCGTAAGTATTAGAGGCGCTCAGGACTTCAAACAAAAACCTATTTAGGGTTTGTCACCTCTTTATACTGACCTCACTATGTTTTGTAATATTTTATGATCTGCTCTTTATTTCGTAATTCATAAAAGTCAAAACAGTGATTTTTGGATATATGGTTGGTTGACTAACACCCCCTTTTTGGCAAAGGTACCTAGGAAGTGATGTTGCTCAAAAATGCTGGAAACCTTTAGATTATGCACCGATATATGTATAGTCATAATGAACTAACCGTAAATTTCCCCCAGAATGCCATTTTATGCGTTTTTAAAAGGCAACAATTTAAAATTTTCTCGCCTGGTTGGACAGCAGGCTAACCAGGTGTCTCTAAGGTTTTACATGGACATTTTCCTAAGTCCTGAGTCACTGTCACTGTCTTGCGCGGTCCGATGAGGCTGACGGTACGACGGTGTTGACGGTACTTTTTAGGTTTTGCCAGTCAGTAATTCTGTTGTCATTTAAACCGTTTGATATATGTAATCCGGGGCTTAACTGACTTTTAGGGGTCCCTAATGAGGGCGTATATCTCAGGATCTAAGCAGAGCACATTAATGAAAATTTCAGCAATCTTTTAAGAATTTATTGATCTTTCATTTAAAAAAGCTTCATTCAAATCCGTTGAGATTTGCCTAACAACTGACTTTTAGGGGTCCCTCTATTATACGTACCTATATTAATTTATCACTTTCTTGCGTAGGCTTAGGCTGAGGCTGAGGCTTAGGCTGAGGCTTAGGCTTAGGCTCAGGCTTAGGCTTAGGAGTCAACTGAATACGGTAGATAAAATTGAAATTTTTGTTAGGGACCCCTAATAGTCAGTTTTGCCACCGCTGTAGCAACTGCAAATCTCAACGGATTTGAGTGAATCCTTTTTTAAATGAAAGATCAATAAATTCTTAAAAGATTGCTGAAATTTTCATTACTGTGCTCTGCTTGGATCCTGAGATATCCGCCCTCATTAGGGACCCCTAAAAGTCAGTTTTGCCTAATCCGGTATTATTTGGTTTTCGTCATGTTGTAGATATTCATGTGGTCATGTCATATTATTTGAAATCCCTTCGGCTGACGAGTGTAATGATCACTACATCAGCATAGGGAACGCCCCGGGGGGCCTGTTTTGCCAAATATAAAAGTACCCCTAGAGCAAGTCCCCTAGAGACGCATAAGTATTATAGGCATACTCCGGAATGGGGATGCAAATGGTGTAAAAAATACCAAATACCAAAAATACCATTTCTCAAAAAAAAATAAAAAATAATATTTCTGCATTCTTGCTAGCATTAACATAACATTGATAGGGACGCGCGTAATGTCAAATTGGCTATGAGTGTTCCGTGCTCTCTGAGTGAAAGTAAAGTTTGTTAGTTAAAAAAAATACCGAAATAATACCGGGTGCCGTCTACATCTCTAGCTGTGGTAGAAGAAGAAGTGGTACTTGATTGATTATGGCCAAATCGGGGATGGGCTCCCCGAAAAAGTTGAGCTCAGGGGTTCGTGAGCGAACCGTCAGTGACGCATTTGAAGACGATTCAGACCCGTTCTTGGACGATGATGGCTTGATGACTACGTCCATAGCTGAAGGTAACTTGGTAAAGTACAGTAGAAGTCCCAAAAACGATGACAAACAACTATTTCGTTTTGCATACAATTATAGCAGAAATAGGCTTTATAATAAGTTTTCAGGTTCTAGAAAGTTTCTAGCAGAAACGTCTATTCGTTTTTAAACATACGTGTACTGAGGGGTCCGGGGGTCTAGTCCCCACCCGAGTTTGGCCGGACCCCCGATCGCCGAGTCGATGTTTTCGACCCCTGTCTGATTTTCTGGCAGGAAAATTTTTCAGCAAATTTTTATCATTGGTTTAAAGTTTCGAGCACTACAATCATACATGTAACAGGGGGGTCTGGGGGTCTGCCCCCCACCCGACTTAGGCCAGACCCCCCCGGATGGGGGACACCCCGGAGACGATTTCGCCGACCCCCCCTCCGATTTTTCTGGCAAGTAAGAAATTTTTGAGCAAATTTTTGCAATTTTTTACAATTTCAGACGCAAAAATTGCCAAAATCGCCTGCAAAACAGCACTTTTTAGCTGTATTTCAGCCCAAATTAGCGATTTTTGGCGATTTTTAGCCCAAAAATTGCGATTTTTTCGATTTTTGAGCGTTTTTTAGTGCCTACCCCACTCCCAAAATTTTGGCTCAGACCCCCCGGCCGGCGCCAGACCCCCCAACCCGCCCTCCCCCCTTCGGCTGGGGTTGGGGTCAGTTCGCCGCGACCGGTTCGCCGCGCCCGGTTTGCCGCGGCCGGTTTGCCGCGAGCCAGTTCGCCGCAGGGTTATTCCGCCGCGGACCGGTTCGCCGCAGATAATAATTTTTAAATTCGGTTTAGCAAGCGTACTTGTACTGTCGCAGGAAAAACGACTCTGTCGGCATGGTTAACAGGATCTGCTTACACGTGTTAGCAAATCCTGTACGCATATCGTGTTAATAGTGTTAGCGATGTGCTAACACGCTGGAGTCGGTCTCAGTGTCGACACGGTTAACACGATCTGCAAACACGTGTTTGGAGATCATGTAAATATATCGTGTTAGCGGATCGTGTTAACCGTGTCAACGCATCGAAGTGGTGCTGTGGTCATCGTTTGGTTTAAGTCTCTTTGTTACTATCAGACATGACAAGGTATGCATACTGGTGAATTTTCAAATCATGACGGGGGTTGAGGGGGTAGCGCGGCTGATAAACGAAAAAGTCCCAGTTTTTATACTGAAATCAATATTTTTGGCATATTTTTCGTTAAATACGTAGGCTATTTTAAGCCCATTTACACCAATATCCAAGCACATTTTTGTCGTAACTGCCTTGTCTGTATTATATTCTTTCAAAAATTCCGAAAGGGTAGTGGCGGGAAGGCGGCTTGAGGGGTATGTAAGAGCATGAGGGGGACCATCCCTCCCTCAACCCCCTTTTCCCATGTCTGATAGTATAATTTACGTACAAAGAACATTAACGTCCCCAATTCTATGAAAATTGAAGAAAATGAATATTTGGACTAGACTATTAGAGAGAGGTTAACAGGGCGGGTATAAATTTTTGTTGCGCCAGAACAGTCGGTCGAGTGGTTAGGCCACCGACTGCTGTGTGCGTGTGTAGCGAGGCGACTGCAGACGTTCACCTCCTTGACGCAAGTAGTGTTTGTCGCAAAGACGAGTCGATGGCAAGTAGGCTGGCATGTGGCGCGTGTGCCAGCTGAACTTCTAAACGCGCTCACTCACTCCTCTCACCCACCTGTGGTCGTTGGAGGCAGTGGTCTTATCAGCCAATGAGGAGTTGGACGCGCCTTATAGCCCATGACTACAGCCCCCCGGGCGCACGTCCTGCTATCGTGGCTCCACCTTGCAGCGCCAGGCTTATCTGTTACTGGCTGCACAGGTGGTAGCGTGTGGCGTATTAGGCTCTGTTGTCTGATGACCGTCCCGCGCTTCCGGGTAGTCTTACCGGTTAGTTACAAGACTAATCTTTAAAAATAACTTCTTATTTATAAGCAGCCACAGTATATGTACGCTTGCTAAACCGAATTCAAAAATTATTACCTGCGGCGAACCGGTCCGCGGCGGTATAACCCTGCGGCGAACCGGCTCGCGGCAAACCGGCCGCGGCAAACTGGGCGCGGCGAACCGGTCGCGGCGAACTGGGCGTCTCCCCTTCGGCTGATGACCTGTTACATGTATGGCTACAATGGCTAAAATCGCCTGTAATACAGCGCTTCTTAGCTGTATTTTAGCCCAATTTAGCGTTTTTATACGATTTGCTTGTAGTGCAGTCCTGAATTGCGATTTTTTGTAATTATTTTTGAGTGTTTTATATGACCCGCTCCCGGCCGGTTCCGGACCCGAACCATAGATGGGCCGCGGGTGGTCACAGGGCAGGTTTTCCCACCCCTCAACTTGGGCTTTACCCCCAAAAAAACTTCTTCAAAAAACCAGCCACTCTGTGAGCAATTCTGCAGGTAGAATATAGACTTTGTTTGAACCAAAGTATTAGCTTTTTGTATTTAAAGTTGTTTCTAATGCATCTCCTACAAGCTAAATTCATGCAAAGAAAAAATTTTGAAAAAATTTCGAAATGAAAAATTTTCATAAAAAGGCTTCTTTGGCCTTCAAAAAAATTTTTACAACTCTACTTGTATTCTCTCTGGTGATCTCTGAACTGTTTCTGAGGGTTTGGTGTGTCTCTTAGGATAAGCCTAAGCAAGCCCCCAAAACAAGTGCGTGCGTATTATTAGAAGTTCATAATGCCAAGAATACATGTGCATGGTCCGCAGAGGGGCACAGCCAGGTCTCCATGCCAGGTCTGGCGAAATGCTCAAATTTTGTCGCTCAATTCAAATTTTGGTGGGATTTGAGTTTTGTATAAATGTTTGGCAGAGAATTCGAGATTTTCACCTAAAATTCAAAATTTTCCAGTAAAATTCGAGTTTTTGACAAAAAGCTTTCGAAAAACGGATTTTCAACACAAATTTTGTAAAAAATAATCGAAATTTTTCAGGAAAATTTGCGAAAACTTCGGGTTTAGAGCGTAGTTGCCTGGAAGAACGGTGCGTAGTTGCAAGAATTGGTTTCTGTGGCTTGAGAACGCATTTTTAGGCTTTCTAGCGGCCTCTAGCAACGTTTGGTAGATTTTTATTTTCGTCCCCCTGGGCACACCTCATATGCACATGTATGATACAAAGTCAGTCAGCCAAAATGCCAGTCCAACTCTAACTACGTGGCCGGGCTAAGTTTTGATTGAACTGCAGAGGCTCTGAACTTCATCGAAGGCAAAGGGAATCTGATTGAGCAGGATGACTTTGAACGGGAGCTGGGCTCGCCGGCTGAAGACCCGTTTAGAGAGGACTTCACCAGTATTTCCAAACACGAAATAGTTGATGTGGTCGGCGACGACCGTGCCGGACGCCCACTGGTCGTTGTCTACGCCTACAGACTCCCCTCCAGTAAGGAGTTCGACCATCAGAAGTTTCTTAGGTATTTGTTTGTTTTTCAGTTCCACTGTCCTTTCGGACCCCTCGCTCTTTTTAGAGCCTTTCAATGGGATAACCCTGTCTACAAACAACCCTCCCCCTTACTGCCATTAGGTGCTTACAGCGATTTAGCCTTTTAAGTCTGTCTGTCTCTGTCTGTCTGTCTGTCTGTCTGTCTGTCTGTCTGTTTGTCTGTCTGTCTGTCTGTCTGTCTGTCTGTCTGTCTGTCTGTCTGTCTGTCTGTCTGTCTGTCACTGTCTGTCTGTCTGTCTGTCTGTCTGTCTGTCTGTCTGTCTGTCTGTCTGTCTGTCTGTCTGTCTGTCTGTCTGTCTGTCTGTCTGTCTGTGTCTGTCACTGTCTGTCTGTGTCTGTCACTGTCTGTCTGTGTCTGTCACTGTCTGTTTGTCTGTCTGTCTGTCTGTCTGTCTGTCTGTCTGTCTGTCTGTCTGTCTGTCTGTCTGTCTGTCTGTCTGTCTGTCTGTCTGTCTGTCTGTCTGTGTCTGTCACTGTCTGTCTGTGTCTGTCACTGTCTGTCTGTGTCTGTCACTGTCTGTTTGTCTGTCTGTCTGTCTGTCTGTCTGTCTGTCTGTCTGTCTGTCTGTCTGTCTGTCACTGTCTGTCTGTCTGTCTGTCTCTGTCTGTCTGTCTCTGTCTGTCTCTGTCTGTCTGTCTCTGTCTGTCATCCAACTACCTGTCTGTGTATCTGGGCAAGAATCTGTATTTCAGATACCTGCAACACACACTAGACAAACTGGTTTATCAGGACTATACGATAGTCTACTTTCACTATGGACTAAAGAGTCACAATAAGCCCCCGATCAGCTGGTTATTCCAGGCCTACAAAATATTGGACAGAAGGTTTTCATAATTGTTCTTTTGCTTTATCAAAGTGGGTAAGCAAAGCAGTTGCCACTTTGCAGGTACAAAAAGAACCTGAAAGCAATGTATTTGGTTCACCCCACGAAGTTCATTCGGTTCATTTGGAAGCTCTTCACTCCCTTTATTAGTCGCAAATTTGAGCGAAAGCTGCATTATGTAAATTTCCTGCACGAACTGCAAGAACTGGTGCGCAGCGATCAACTAAGCGTTCCTCAGGTTATCACAGAGTAGGTTTAGCCTATAAACGGCACACTTACACTTACAATTTGAAGCGTTGTTTCAGCTTAAACAATTACAGTTTTAGCTGCCTGATTTGTACAGGCTGCCAAAAAATTATAGCCTCTTCCCCAGAGCAAACTAGCTTGGCAGGAAAATGAAAGCACCGATAAGTAGGACATTTTATTGTGTGTTTATACTCACAAACTCAATACTGACTGTTACCTCTATTGGCGTCACAAACAGCTTGAAGACAAGCAGGGCAGGAACATGCATGGGCTGGAAAAATAGGTTGGGGTAGTCAAAATCCGAAAATTTGCGTGTGGGCCTGCCGGTTTGGGGGGTCGCGGCGATTTTGGTGGGTGGGATCAGGAACAAAAGTTGGCTTCAGGTGGGTGGGCGGATCGACCTCAAGTTGGGGGTGGGAAAACCCCGCACCCTCCCGCGGCTCATGTGAAGACAAAATTGACTGAAAAGCTAACTGTTGAACTCCATTTCTCGAAGCACTGCATAGATGTGCTTCTCCATCTAGTTACAACTAAATCGAGTTGTTAGAGGTTCGGACAACAACATTTATTCAATCTTGTCCTTCAGGATGGAGCCAACGATCAGCACTGAACATTGTTAGTCAGTGTTGTCTTCCTGCCCTGCTGGTCTTTAAGCTGTTTGTATGGCCAAGTGAGGGAACAGCGTGACCCCAGTTCCGATTTTCCCCATTTCCGACATTTATATAAAATTTTTTTACCATATTTAAAGGTAACTTCAGTTGTTCATAGGCATAATTAGGTGCGTAGTTTACAGGTTTTTTCCATCGAGTTTTGTTTCGTTTCGTTTTTGACACAAAGTGACTAAAATACCATCAGATTATGCATAAAAAACCATACATGCGCTGGAGGTCTTAACCCTCCTTCAGCCGGCCATAGCCCCCTCACCGGCAGGTGCTACCCTCCGAAAATTTAGGCAACACGTTTTGGGAGAAATTTAGCAAAAACAGAAAATTTCGGTCAACCCCCCTCGGCGGCCCATCCCCTGGAAGAAGCCAACACGGAGTTTTGTCTTACTACCCCTACTCATCCTCGAGCTGTTTGTGATGCCAATAAAGGGAACACTGAATATTGAGCTTGTGAGTGTAAACCACAATACGTAAAATGTCTTGCTCGTTGGTACTTTCATTTTTCCGAACATGCTTAGCTTACTCTAAGGAAGGATGGAAGGGGCCACGCTTGTTTGACACGGTGTATGTTTTTAGTCATGACAACTGTTTACTGCGTTCGAGTAAGGGATTGAAAGAAGCTACCACTAGGACAGAGACCCAGACACAAGTCCTGCCTAGCCAGCAGTTCGGCGTATCACTTTACTTGTACGTGGCGCCAGGATAGTCAGTAAAGATCGGTGCGTGTTTTAGTATTCTGCGCGAACACCCTGGTCACAAGATTCCTCCGGTGGTTGACGACCTGTTGGCCTATTTGAGGTCGGAAGGTCTCACAACGGAAGGCATTTTCCGAAGGTCGGCTAACTTAGCGCAAGTGAAGAAAGTTCAGAAGCAAGTCAACAGCGGTGCGTGTATAGTCAGTTTGAATGAATTGTGTGAACCAGCTGGTAGACTATAATAAAGTCTGGGCCATTCAATTATGCGGGACTTCGTCTTGCTGTCACTTTTGCACACAACTTGTACAAAACCTCAGAATATTTACTCTCGAAATTTCAGTCAAGTCTGTCACTTCAAACTCTAGCTATGCACTTCCACGTGTCCGCCGTCAAAATGAAAATCTGGAGGTGCACAACTAGTGGTTGAAGCAACATACTTGGCTGAAATTTCGAGAGTAAATGTTCTGAGGTTTTCTGCATGTTGTGTTATTGATTGACCAACACAAAAGTTACAGCTAGATCCCTAAGCCGGGAACCTAAACTTTTGTGGGGAACCTAAACTAAAGAAAATTTTGGCGCAGATAGTACATTCTGCAGCGCAAAATTGGGTTTTAGCTGTGCTTAGAAATTCTGATTACGGTTTTTAGGTCACTTTTAAACCCTGATTAGGGTTTTAGGCTACTTTGAAATCCTAAACAGGTTTTTTAGCTTACTCTTAAGCCCTGATTAGCATACATGTAACACGTGCCGGCCGGTGTGGGGAGAGGGGTTTCGCCCAGAAGGTGGTCCAAAATTTCAATAAGCTCCTCGAAATGCGTTTTAGAACGTTTTTTCTCTAAGGAAGCTAAAAATCGCTATTTTAAGCTGCTAAATAGCGTTTGAGAGCTAAGAACAAGCAAAAAACCAGTAAGAAGGGCTTCCAAAAATACCGATTCCTCTTAAACATCAGCAGTGGAAGCGCCAAATTCGGTTTGCAAAGCTTTTTCAAGCGAATTTTAAGCTAGAAATTAGTTATTTCTGAGCCACTTTGTTACTACTGGAGCCGCTACGGGTACTTGCATTTTTGGGCCGGTGGGGCCCTAAACTGTCTCGGGTGCGCCGGGTGATAGGGTTTGGCCTTTCTCGCTGGAGGGTAACCTCTAGTACATGTATGTATGCTTTAGGAGATTGATTGAGGTGATCTAGAGGAGCTGAACTCAGTATATCTGTGAGATGGAAGATTGTAAAGGAAGGATATTAGAGTTAAAAGTGTTTTCAGGCGAGCCAGTGAACTTCTCGGCTCTGGCAGACGTGCATCTGGCCGCCGTTCTACTGAAGACTTTTTTGCGGGAACTGACGGAACCTTTGATCCCTTTCGAGCTGTACAATTCGGTGCTCACTATAAATGGTACCTACCTCTATTATTAACATCACTGTACGGTCAGACCTGGGCTGGCATTTTGGCGGGGGTCGTAATTTTCGACACGTAAACTGTGGTGGGTTGCCGCGGTTGATGGAGATGTCAGGTGTGAAGTCTAGAGATTTTGCTTTTTCCGGAAAAAATGTCTGGCTGGAAATTTGTCCATAATGTTTTTCCGTAAAAAATGCCAAATCTCGCTTTTGCTTGACTGCAGTGGATGAAAGACGGCCTCTATTACCGCAATTAACCATTTTATATGTAGTTCATTAGCGTTTCTTACTAGACCTAAGCATCAATGGTAGGAAACAACAACACAGTTACCGTGATAACAGTAGCCAAACTTGATGAAGTCCATGTTTTCTGGTCGATTACAGCGTTTAATTGACAAATATCTGCTATTTAGAACTTAATTTATGCTAAATATAGTGCAACTTACTTAACATTTTCTCAGTAATTTCGGAAATTTCACTACTTTTTCGGTTGAATATTTTTCCTTTTTTTCAATTTTTTCCCGTCCCCTAGGAAAATTTCGTCCTTTTTATATTGAAAAGTTTCCATGGAACGTCTAGTAAAGGCCGATTTTTTACTAAAATCAAGATTTTTTGGCTTGTTTTCTTCGCTACAATTATTTTGAGCTCATTTACGCCTAATCTAGGTATACTTTTATAATAATTATATTAGAAAATTCTTACAACAAATTGCTAGCGAGGATTAGAGCTGGTCTGATTGGTGTCATAGCCAACCTGCCGCTTTGCCCATTTACGTCTGACTGCGATGCAGGGGCGCCTGGTACCCGGTCTTTTATGCTACCGTAACCGTACCGTAGCAGAACCGTATTTGGCTGACTGTACAGTTGTTGTGTGTTGAGATCTTGCAAAAGAAGAACGCACCGATGCGGCCCGGTCGATCGTCCAACAGTTGCCGTCTGAGAATTTGACTCTGCTCAAAACTTTGATTCACTTCTTAACTGAAGTAAGTGATGCTCAGACCAGTAGGGCCCGACCGGATATCCGGATCCGGCCGGATGTGGCCATATCCGGATCCGGATATTACCTGCCGGATATGCCGGATATCAGTCAGTATGTGGTTTATTGCATTGTAAAAAATTTTAAGTTGATCAATGATATCCGGCATATCCGGATCCGGCCGGATATGGGCATATCCGGATCCGGATCCGGTAGAAATTTGTATCCGGTCGGGCCCTAACTAGTACTTGTATTTTGGGTGTGTATGGAGGGGCCCCTAAACTGTATCGAGGGCGTTGGCGTTTCTGGCTAGGGGGTAATTAGCGATCGACCGAAACGAATATCTCGACCAGAACCTGAACCGGACCGGAACTACCTAAATTTCGGCCGGAACCGGAACTCTCAGCGGAGAGTTTTTATGTGTTTATCAATAGTGTTTAACGTATGGCCTGGAAGGTAGCAGATTTGCTTTCAAAAAGAGCGAAAAGTCAAAATCCGGCAGGAACCGGACCTGGAATTCCGGTCGATCGCTAGGGGTAACCGCGAAACGCGTTTAGTACGTGTCTGGTCTGAACTTTGGCCCTAGTGTGTCGAATTAGTGATACACACGTTTACAGGTGATGGCGCGTAGCGATGTAAATTGTATGAACGCCAACAACTTGGCTATCGTGTTCGGACCGAACCTGGCCTGGTCCAAAGAGCAGCAGGTCTCTCTGAGTCACCTGCAACATCTGAACGCCTTCTGCTACCGTCTGCTCACCAACTACCAAGCTGTATTCGAGCTGTGATTTTATAGACTACCCGGTATTGTCGTCCTTACTTCGTTCGTCTTTTCTTTCTTCTTTAGGCGGGTAAAACGGTCTGGCACTTAACGCTGGTTATGGTACCGGTTCCTAGGCTAGTGGCACTATATGGTGCCCCTACCCATACATGGGCCGGGGGGTAAGGGGGTATACCCCTCCCCCTCGGCCGGCCATAACCCCCTCGGCCGGCCATACCACCCCCTCGCCCACCCACCCCCCCCCTCCCGGAGGGAGGAAATTTTCGCTTATTTAAGGCAAAATAGGCGTTTTTGGCCTCCCCCCCCGAGGTCTCCAACCCCCCCTCCGGATTTTTTCGGCCCATGTATGCCCATACCCAAGGCAATGGGTGCCGGTACCATATATGGTACCACTAGCCTTGGGTACCGGTACCATTATAGTGTCGGTACCATAAACGTTGTTAAGTGCCTGACTGTAAAACCATTTTCCCAAGCAAAACTGCCGCAGAGCGCCGAAATTCTCAGCTATGTAGATTGAAATCATACATGTAACCGGGGGGTCTGGGGATCTGCCGCCCCCCCCCCCCCGAGACGATTTGCCCCCCTCCGATTTTCTGCCAAGTAATTTTTTTGAGCAAATTTTTGCGATTTCTTACAATTTCAGATACAAAAATTGCCAAAATCGCCCGCAAAACAGCACTTTTTAGCTGTATTTCAGCCCAAATTAGCGATTTTGGCGATTTTTAGTGCCCAACCCCCACCTTCCAAAATTTTGGCTCAGACCCCGCGGCCGGCGCCAGACCCCCCAACCCCCCTCCCCCGTTCGGCGGATGACCTGTTACATGTATGATTGAAATTGAATCTTTGCTTGATTTGGAGATCCAGAGCTTTCTGCTATTGCTAAAATTAGGTGTTTTCTGCTCTGTGGCACGCGTTTTTATCCAAGTGCTGCTCGGTTCAGATCTGTAATCAAAGTTAATCTTTCTTCTAAACGAAGCGATAATTGTTGTGCGTAGATGCCTTCGTATTATGGGTGTGTTGAGCTGCTTATATAATATTGTTATTATTATTATTGTTTGGTTGTGTTAAGTTATTGGCTGTTCTTTTCCCTTTATCGAACGCGTCAAATTCAAATCAGGTTTTTATGTATTTTGTCGCTGGTGCTACATATCTCAGTGTTTCGAACGATTTCTATCCAAATTGTTTATGTTTTAAGTCTCTGTTCTTTTAACTGGCATTATTATCATTGTATCAAAGACTGCCAGAACTTTAATTGACCGTTTGAATTTGGCGCCGTTTGTTTTCTCCTGTGCAACCGTGACTGACGGTTTGCGGATCTAAGCTACGGTTTCCCCCTCGGTAGGTACGATATTAACGTAAGTTGGGCAGACATAGCCTACAATTTCGCGAAGTCTCTCTTTAAATTTTAATCGCAACTTTGGTAAAAACCTGCTCTTAAGCGCAACTTGTTATTAATCAAACCAGTTAATAAACTAGGCTATGGGTTGAATGAAGGTTCTCTGCCCAAATTTGCTTATTATTACGCATTCTACAGTCACTTCCTAACCTTATAGCTTGTGTTGTTCTATTATTATTATTATAAATTGTGTACCTTCGTATCTTGGATCGCAGGTTAACTTCGATTTTATCGTGCTTGCCGCATTTTTTCTGGTCAACTATAGTCTTTACTTAACAGTGGCGTGTACGAAAATACTAATGGTCATGAATGGGCTGTAGAAATGTATTTTCACAATTGGTTTTGAGTCAGAAACCGTAATTTACGACTCAATGTAATACACACACGTAACAGGGGGTCGGGTGGTCTGCCCCCAGCTGACTTAGGCCAGACACCTCTATCCGGACGGTTTTTCCGGGCCCATCCGATCTTTCTGGAAAGTAATTTTTTGAGCAAATGTTTGCGATTTTGTACTCTTTCAGACACAAATTTCTAAAATCGCTTGTAAAACAACACTTTTAGCCCAAATTTGAGATTTTAGAATTTTTAGCCGAAAAAATGCGATTTTTGGACGTTTTTTAGTGCCGAACCAGCCCCCCTAAAATTTGAACTCAGCCCCCGGCCGGCGCCAGACTACCCAACCCCCCCCCGCCCCGGTCGCGCGGGGGTTACACGGTACACGTACGGTGATAGAAGTGCTCTAACGACGCCAAAACTGTATAAAATTGAACCTTTTACGTATATGTATTCTGAATATGCATAAATGCTTTTTGCTTATTTGAGAGTAATCGTAGTACCGTACAACCAAGAATGTACAACTAATAGCACTACGCTGTTATTTTTTCATGATTGCTTTTGGGGGCGCTACTATTGGAGCGTGCGCGCTTATTGCTACATTGGCCATTTCAAGTATCTTCATTTTTCTAAAAATACAAGGTATTTTTGTTTTAAACACAAGCAATCTTTGTATAGTTTTAGTCTGACTAATGTTTGCAAGCTTAATCAAAGAAAATTGTCTCAAACACACACCCCTTTGAGGTGTGGGTACTAGTGTTGTTAGGCTCTTTTTTTTGAAGGCCCATTTCGAAAATTTTTTATTTTATTCACAGTATGGAAATTTTGGGGGGAAATCGATGAATTTAGCCTCAGATATACATTAGAACTGCAGTTCTATCAATTTCTTGCCTATTCTAAGCCTAAAAATAGGTTTTGAAGGGCAGCAGCCACTACTGTTGTTTGGTATTGGGTTTTCAATTTGTGTATGTGTATGTGTATACACATTTACCTTTAAATGTGTATTGTAATTTGTGTATACACATTCAACAAAATAATGTGTATTTTTGTGTATATTTGTGTGTGTATTGTACTGAAAATGCAAATTTTTTGGTAGATTTTGAGCCAGAAATGCTAAGAAAATCAAATCTCTCAAGGTCTGTTGCTTTAAACCTTGGATAGCTTTGAAATCGAGTTACTTAGGCCATTTGAAGGCTTTATCAGGACATCTAGCGTTTATTACTGCAGCAAAAACATCGTAATTTTAGTATTCTGTTCAAAATTTTATCGACTTTTGCGGATCAAATACACATACACAAAAATACACATTTTGAGTAGTGTTTGTGTATGGTAATGTGTATCCGAATTTTCAATGTGTATGTGTATGTGTATACACATTGAAAAAACAATGTGTATTTTTGTGTATGGTAAATGTGTATGTGTATACACAAACAACAGTAGCAGCCACTCTGTGAGCAATGCTGCAGGTAGAATATCGACTCTCAGGCTGTAAAACTATGTTTGAACCAAAGTATCAACTTTTGCATTTTTTCTGATGCATCCTTGCATCTCCTACATGCATCACGCTAGGAAAAAATTTTGAAAAAAAAATTTCGAAATGAAAAATTTTCATAAAAAAAGCTTTTTTTTGGCTTTCAAAAAAAATTTTTTTACAACTCTAGTGGGTACACCCCCCTTTGCGGTGGAGGTAGGAAGAGAAAGTCTGTAAAAAATAAACGAAACTAATGAATTATGTACCAAACTGTCTATTTTGTGCTCAGAATGCCTTTTAAGAGCCACATTTTATAAAACCGGGGCAGGTCGCGGAACATGAAAAATTCTGACCTATAGTTTTTATTTGATAAATTGATAGGTCTATGGTAGAAAATAACACACGACAAATATTTTCACTCGATTGTCACTAATATGCAAATTAGGGCCGAAAACATGTTTTTCCAGCCAAATTCGGTGTTTCTTTTATTTCTAATGCGTGCGTTGACGGATCGGGCTGATATTTTCAGAAATAATGATAGGTATATTGGGTGTTTTACCTATAAAATTTTAAGAGGATCGGCCAAGGTTGAGATCGCGAATTACAGTTTTTTGGGTTCTGGTAAAAAATCGAATTTTGCAAAAAAAGGTACCTCGAAATTTTCCACCAAACTTTCAGTGTAGGTTGCTTAAATGTTCCTCAAAGTAACCCTCTTTTTCCGTTTGTGGACTTTGTCTCTGTTTCCAGAAATTAATGTTCGAATTTTCATGCACACGTTGGTAGAAAAAACCGGAATTTACTTCCAGCTTTCGTTTGAGCAGACGGATCCTTTAGCGTTCGCCCTCGCTCGAAAGAGCGCGCAATTGCCGATCGATTGGTTGGTCGACGGCTAGAAACAAACCACTGAGTCGGGTACAGTAAGGGGGCGTGCAAAAATTACGTAATGGTATTTTTGCCCATTTTCGGACCCCCCCTCCCCCCCTGATAATCGCCCGTAATAATTTCCTGACCCCCCTCCCCTAATTACGTAATAATTTGGCTACCCCCCCCCCGAAATTTCAATTTTTTGAAGAGTTAGAGCCGAAAATTTTCCGTTCAATTCTATGTAAAAAATGACGTTCTTATTAAAATAGCATCTGTATACAGTAACAATTGATAGTTATCTTAGTTTTCTTTATTGATGAGCTACAACTACGTACATGTACGTATAGTCTTAGTTTTACATAGATAGAAGCCATCATTGGATGGCGTTTTGTTACTGACGGGGTGACGGATTGTATTGGAAGTGTTTTATACTGGGTTTTAGGGCTGCTTCAATATTGCTTGACTGATAATCGATAGTCATAAACCAGAGTTCGTGCGGGACCCGAAAGGTCAGGGAATTTGGTGTCCAGTCAGGGAAAAAATTGATAGCAGTAGAATCCTCTCTCGCCCAAAGGGCCCTGTCAGAGCTTTACACACCACCCTTTTGAAAATGGGACTTCTGACTTTCCACAACTACTACAACTTAACAGAATGCCGGTTAAATGCGTTTTTCAGAGCAAATTTTTAAAAATTCTGAGCCTTGTTAGAATGTTGTCACTCTGATTGGTCGGGGAAATTTGACTTTGTTCTTGTTCAGCAAATTTTGCTCGGAAAAAGCCGCACGAACCCTGTAAAAGATCGAGTCGATAAGTGTTATACCCTTATATACTCTTAATAAGATGTCAAAGGTCACTCTTGCCATTTAGCATTTGAGAAATTGGAAAGCCCTGACGTAAACGGTAGCTACCTTCTCTAATCTAAACGTTCATCTAAGTGATATCGAGAAAATTTAAGCCCAATGGCTTCAAATCGAGACTACAAGTACATGTACTACACATCAAAACAATTAAAATTATGGCCACTTAGTGATTTCTGCACTTTAAAAAATTACGTAATGAAGTCGCCAACCCCCCCTCCCCCCACCGTTATGAATAGTAATCTTTTGGCGAACCCCCCCTCCCCCCTCATGCCATTACGTAATTTTTGCACGCCCCCTAAGAGTTTAAAGTGAGCGAGTCGACTACACTGCAATATTTTTCATGTTTCTGAGTTTTATAATGTTGTTATCATGACTTTTGCCTCAAAATGGGATTGGAAAGTGTACACAAACTTTGGAAAAAGCTGAGCATGCCTCTAGTAAACTATTTTGATGCAAAAACCATATTATAAATGGAGAAAATCGTGGTATGCTGGCTAAACTCGCTCACCTTAAACGAGTCTGCTCAAACGAAATGTAACGAGATCATCTTGTTTTTGCTTAGAAATTAATGTGCATCAAAAAATCGATTGTTCCCGTAAAATATGAAAGCCGAATTTCTTTAATTCTTGGATAAGTACGCTTATATCGACGTTGTGGTGCCAAAAGGGCTCAAGTCGAAAAAACGCATTTTGAGATACAGCCGTTTGAAGTTTTCAAACGCGCTGTAAAAAAAAATGTGCTTAGTGAATCTCATAAGATGCAGATATTCTGAAACTACAGGTGTTTTGACGTTTTTATGTTCTGTTTCTGGGCACAAGTTAGCACTCTACCCACTGTGGCTGCTTGCCAAAAAAGGGGTGTTTTACTTGAGTCTTTTTGGCATGAAAACTTGTTGATCTTGAGCCCTTTTTGATGACTTGAGTCTTTCAATTGTTCCTACTTGCCAAAGAGTACAAGGCATTAGTGCATCAATTTTGGTCCACTATAATGGAATTTTAGAGTAATAAATAAGTGGTCATATTTTAGCGGTTTTTAAACAAAAATCTGGTGTCCCACAGGTTACTGGATGGCCACATCTAGGTGGATGAGACTAGGTATGGGATGGATTCCTCATTTGGGCTGCACTTTTAGTCATACATGGACCGAGTGGTTTCCTCTTCCCCTCGCCCAGGTCGCATCGCCGTAAATTTTTACGACTTTTTTCTGGAAATTCGCCTACTTAACTTCCTCCATGGAAACTCATGTCCCTCAAGATTTTTCCAGCCTTTTGATCAGATTGAAGGGTGTAGTGGCAATTCTCCGGTCTTGTTAGAGGCCATACATGGGTCCAATCCATACATGTAACAGGTCATCCGCCGATGGGGAGGGTGTTGAGTTTGGCGCTGGCCGGGAGGGAGGTCTGAGCCAAAATTCTAAGGAAGGGGAAATTAATTGGGTACTAAAAACGCTCAAAACTCGCAATTTTGGACTAAAAATCGTAAAATAATCGCAAATTTGGGGTCAAATCAGACATTGACAAAGGGGGCTGAGGGGGTTCAGCCACTCAGGAAAATTTTGGAAGACTTTTGTATAGAAAGTTTAAGTAAAAGTATGCCTAGATTAGGTGTAAATGAGCTTAGAATAGATTATTTTAACTCATTTCAACAAAAACAAGCCAAAAAACCTTGATTTTTAGCAAAAATGTGACTTTTTGGCTTACCATTCCCTCATCCCCCTCAGGCGCTCCTCCTCCGCCTCAGCCCCCCACTCAGAAATTGAAAATTCTACCCCCCATCAGCTAAATGCTAGTCCACGTATGGGTCAAATACAGCTAAAAAATGCTGATTTATAGGCGATTTTAGCAATTTTAGTGTCTGACATTCTAAAAAATACTACTTGCCAGAAAAATCAGAGGGTATGGGGTCGGAAAAAATCATCTTGGGGTGGGGTCCCTGATCGCGGGGGGGGGTCCGGCCTAAGTTGGGTAGGGGCAGCCTTCCCTTGTTACATGCATGGACCTGGAGCCTACCTGACCAGCTGCTACCACCCTGTCTCTCATCTATACCCCTAATCGAAATTTTTTTCGCTTTTTTAAGCAAAATAGGCAATTTTACAGCAATTTTTTTGCATATTCTTGACCACCGGGACAACCTCAGACTCTCTCCAGATTTTTCCGCCATGCAATACAGGGTCTGCCCCTACCACCCACCACTTCGTCCAGCCCCAGATGGAATCCCCATAGAGATTACTTCTCGATCCCTTCCCACGGATTTTTCTCTGAAGTAATTTTTTGAGCAATTGTTTGTATTTTTTTACAATTCCAGATGCTAAAATTTCCTGAGAAATACAGTTTTGAGCCAAATGAGCGCTTTTTACGATTTTTAGTCTGTAGTTGCGATTTTTTGAACCATTTTTAGTACTATACCCCCGGGCTAAACTCAGACCCCAACCCCCTGCCCATTTGGCGGCTTCGCAGTTGCATCTATGTGCAACCCCATACACAGGGATACCACTGTAACACCCTAGTGGCACTTTCTTCGGACTTTTTGCGTAAGTCTGACGTTTTTGCTAATGGTAAGCCAAAACCACTTGGGTCAACTGGCAAAGCCCCCTCCCATTATTCAAATAGTACACATGCTTCAGAGATAGGTTCTTGTGTTGTTACTACCGTATTCAGCCTAAAGGATGCTCATTTGTGGCAGAAACACGTAAAACAATAAGCAGAAGGGGGACTCAAGTGTACTTGAGTCATGCAACACTGGGAGCCAAAAAGGCTCAAGGTGACTTGAGCCCTTTTGGCATGAGAATCTGTGGGACTCAGCGTTGAGCCAAGTCCTGCCACACGCACATTGTTAGAGTTTCCGAAAATAACAAATGCTCATTATCAGCGTAAGCAAATAAGCTGGCCAATGGTACAGAAAACCCAAATTCGGCATTTTTTGACTTGAGCCCTTTTGGCACCACAACGTCGATATGACACACAACATGCACCCCTTTTCACACTTTAGGAGTTTGCTTTGGTTCGGTGAAATTCGACTCTTATACTGCAGCCAAAGACCTCCGATTTAAGTGTTAAGCACTTTCGATGCAAGAGTTTTCTGACCAGGCCAGGTTTATTTGTTTGTTTATTGTGTACATTCCTAGTGGCAGCATATATATACTTTTTCTCCTTTCCATACAATGGTACTTACATCCACTGCTTTTACCGTTTCTTCATAGTACCTTCAAACTGAATAGATAATGCTGAACTAAATCACTATAACGTTTTCCAGTATAGTCTACATGTGTATTGCTTGTGTGTTTACAGTTGCTAGTGGTCTCTTGTACCGGCAGCACCTCAACCTACATAGTAAGTAAGCATACATGCGGACTATTGATTTCTTGACGGTGTCCGTTTTGTTCATTGGCTGATCCGCAAACGGTCTGTCCGTCTGTTGTGTGTGTCACATTTGTGTGCGCTTTACCGATTGTCTTTCTGTCTTTAGGATAATAAAACTTTGCGTGTATGCCACAAGGGCCAGCGCTACATACGTCTTTGCACTCTTGTTGACTCCCAGCAGTAAATCACTGAGTCACTGTAAATTAGAACGGGACTCTGTGTTACTGTTTGTAATAAACCATTGTCTTGTAAATTTGCACTATCGGAGGTTTCATACAAAGCTCGGCGTGCCTCTAACAACCATTATTCAAAAGCTTAATGCTATACTTGAAGAAGAGCTGCCAAACAAAACCCAAATCTGCCAAGGTACAGCGTTTTCGAAAAGGTTCCATGTCAATTGAGAGATGCCTGGAGGTGGCCAGCTGTGCGTTTCACATTCAGCTCTTGAATAATGATTACTAAGGCACGCTGAGCCTTCTCGAAACGTAGCGAACACTTTCCATTCGGATTTTGAGTCAAAAGCCATGATAAACAACATTACAGAACTCAAAAACATGAGAAAATCGCAGTGTGGTCAACTCGCTCACTTTAAACTCTTACAGTTCCCGACTACGTAAGTGGTTTGTTTCTTGCGGGCGACCCAACAATCGATCGGCCATTGCGCGCTCTTTCAAGCGAGACCGAACGCTAAAAGATCCGTTTGCTCAAACGAAAGCTGGAAGCAAATTCCGGTTTTTTCTACCAATGTGTTTATGAAAATTCGAACATTAATTTCTCGAAACAGAGACAAAGTCCACAAACGGAAAAAGAGGGTTTACTTTGAGGGACACTTAAGCAACCTACACTGAAAGTTTGGTCGAAATTTTCGAGGTACCTTTTTTGCAAAATTCGATTTTTTACAGGACCCCAAAATTTGCATTTCATTATAATTTGCGATCTCAACCTTCGCCGATCCTCTTCAAATTTTATAGGTACAACACCCAATATAGCCAGCATTATTGCAGAAAATATCAGCCCGATCGGTCAACACATGCGGGAGAAATATAAGAAAGACCGAATTTGGGTGGAAAAACACGTTTTTGGCCCTAATTTGCATATTAGTGACAGGCGAGTGAAAATATTTCTCGTGTGTTATTTTCTACCATAGAGCTATCGATTTATCAAATAAAAACTATAGGTCAGAATTTTTCATGTTCCGCGGTTAGTAGGGGACCCGCCCCGGTTTTATAAAATGTGGCTCTTAAATGCGTTTTTGAAGGCAAAATTTTCTTGCCCTCGTCGGGCAGACCAGGCCACTTTAAACTAGTAAAACTTATAATTTCTGTTAAGTTTAAGCCTGGCTGGAATGTGTTTTAAACTCGTTTTTGACGGCAAATTTTGCTAAATTTTCTTACCCTGGCTGGGCTTGGGCAGCGGCCCAACCAGGCACTTTCAAAATTTCACACCCCCTTTCCGAAATCCGGATACGCCACTGCTCAAAGGGACAGTATTCTATGTACACTGGAAACACGTACAAAGCGTTGATAGTAGTGCGCGTGGAAGCACTATTATTAGAAGGGCGCTATTATTAGAGCGTGCGCGTTTATATTGTCGGGCTGTCCGTAAAGGGCGCTACTATTGGAGCGTGGGCTTTTATTAGAACTTTCACGTTAACTTGGCCAAATCCTCCTAAGACAGTCAGAGAGACTAAGCCATAGAGGAATCGGTTCCTTTTATGGCTTACCTCTCCGACTATGGCTATGATGTTCCATCGATGGCTATTGAACGCCTACTTAGCCATACATGGCTACTTAGTCCTCTATGGCTACTTAGCCCTCTATGGCTACTTAGCCTTCTATGGCTACCACTCTTCCACAGCATAGCCAACTATGGCTACATAGCCATCTATGGCTGTGTAGCCATCTATGGCTATATAGCCATAGATGGCTAAAAAGGCGGGGCCTCCTCGAGTTTAGCCATAGATGGCTACATAGCCATAGATGGCTACGCATCAACATAGCCATCTATGGCTAAAAGTGTGGGGCCTCCTCGATTTTAGCCATAGATGGCTACATAGCCATAGATAGCTACATAGCCATAGATGGCTATGTAGCCATAGTTGGCTATGCTGTGGAAGAGTGGTAGCCATAGAGGACTAAGTAGCCATGTATGGCTAAGTAGGCGTTCAATAGCCATCGATGGAACATCATAGCCATAGTCGGAGAGGTAAGCCATAAAAGGAACCGATTCGTCTATGGCTTAGTCTCTCTGACTGTAAGAAGCTCTGGATCGAATAGGGAGAGAGGGAGTGAAGGAAGTGAAATCGGGCGCCGTGCCAGCCCACGTCTTCAGCGAGGTGACGCCCCCAGCGACCGAACGTCAAGTGTCGATTGAGTCAACAGCTCTAGCTTTTCTTTGGTCTAAGCAAACATAACTGGCTTCGGCCAATGACTCTCTCTCTCTCTCTCTCCCTCTCTGCTTCAGTGGCAGTGCAGGCAGGGCAGCGCTCTATCTTGCTCGGCTCGCAATCAACCAGGTCGCTGACTCGCCTCGGTTGCAGTAAGTGTCTTGTGGAATGTGTGTCGACGCCCCTTAACTCTACTTCTTGCCCTTCCTAACAATTCGGTTAGGGCTGTTCTCGACCCGGTTCCTTCTTCTTGTACTCTCAGCGTAAATGTGAAGTTGTAGAAAACTCTGGCGCTCTTTTCTTTGTCACCTTGAGCACCTTTATTTTTGTAGTTTTGGCGCGTCGATCGCTTTCGTGTCAGGTATGATACCGCTATTGTGTTGCCCTTGGCGGTTGAGCCGTTGCGATTTTGGTATTAGTTGAATGATTGATTGCTCGGTTTCGGTCAGCTCGGGTCTTCGTTTTAAGAACTGATGCGTACAGTAGTGTGGTGAAATGCTAACACCTGAGGGCTCGATCAGTTTGGTTATGATATTCGTACTATCGCCTGAAAGGCAACTGACTGTAGTAAGATACAGCGTTGGCCATAAAATAAGACCGCCTGGCCTTTTTTCGAGGTTTCTGAGTAATTTCAAATGGCCGCCATTCTGTCAATTTTCAACCGAATGAAAAGATTTTTTTCACGATTATTATTATTTGTTAAGAGTTTGTTTTAACCTAGTCCTAGCCTGCTAGCCTTCTATAGCCTCGAGTTATTTCTTTCCGAAATACGAAATTATTAGCATTGTCAAAAATGATGCTGGTGCCCTCTAAACATAAAGCAGGGTTATGCGAACTAAATCGGGTCGTGAATTACAATCGCCTCAACTATTCAACGCAACACAATGAGCACCTAAATTAGGCCATACAACCGAGCTTTAAGTTTAGAGGGCACCATTCTCATTTTTGACAATGCTAATTTTTCACCTTGACCGAAAGTAAAAACCCGCCAGATTTTAACCAGTTGTCTTAGAAAGCTGACCTCTTCAGAAGAGAGCTTTAGAGAGCTCTTTCTTAAGGCCATATAAACATCGGTTAACTTGCAAAATTTAGGAAAGATCTGATGAAAGGTTCGTGAGATATTTACGTTCAAAACCGACGTCTGAAAATTCGGGTCCGTTGATTTCGAAAGGGCATAACTCGATGCTATTGAAGGTCAGCAGGCTAGAACTTGGCCAAAAGAAACTCTTAACAAATAATAATATTCGTGCCAAAAATCTTTTCATTCGGTTGAAAATTGACAGAATGACGGCCATTTGAAATTATTCAGAAAACTGGAAAAATGGCAAGGCGGTCTTTTTTATGGCCAAGACAGTATTATAGGTGTCATACTATACACGATAATCGGCATCATACTGTGCATGTTGAGAATTCTCTGGTTGTGTGAGTTAGCCCTTGGCTGCATACATGTAACAGCTTCGGGCCGACCTAGGGGGTAGGGGGTTTTCGTCAGACGGGGATCGAGGGGGGTTTCGCCCAGCGGGGGGTCCAAAATTTCAAAAAAGCTCCAAAACGCCTGGAAATGCGTTTTAGCACGTTTTTTTAGTATACACAAAAATGCACTGTATTTTAACACAAATTTTTAGAAATTCGGGCGGCCTCGGCCCGGCGGGCCCAAAAGTGTGCCCGACCCGTGCGCATCTCTAGAGCTAGCCGATGTCTGTGATATAAAGTAGAGAAATAAAAGGGCAGGAAATGAATAAGAAGCAAAAATTAAATAGAATTATTAGATTATAGTTTCAGTTGGTAAGAGAGAATAGAATGAAGGAGCCGTGCTATCGATGCAAGCGACCCACTTACTTCAACGACAAAATGGGGCCACTCAAGGATGGCGTGCTGTTTCACAAAGGCTGCTTTAAATGCTGGATCTGCGGCACGCGCCTCACTCTCAAGACCTACCACAACAACCGAAACGACATCCAAGACATGGAGGTCTACTGCGCCAGTCACGTGCCCACCCCTGGACCTCACGACCCCATCCCTCACCGGTCCAACTTGCTCTACTCGCCCAAAACCAAGGGCGAATATCCCAGCAATCTGATGCGGCCCTAGAACACTATTGCATGCTTCAGTCACTACCCCACTCCACCGTTTCCGTTTTGACTTAGGCTTCCGGCTTTTGCCAAGCGCAGGCTTAGGTTCAAGGTGTTCAGAGAGTGGTTTCTTTGTGGAGTAGTGACTAACAGTGTTTCTTTAAAACTTGTGTATTGTAGTCAGGCACTTAATGCCGTTTATGGCACTGACACCATGGCCATAGGTGCCGGTACATATGTATGTGGTGCCAGTACCATAAATAAACGGCGTGAAGTGCCTGCCTGTATAATACTGTGCTATGCTGCTTAATTAGTTTATCTAATCAGGTAGCGTGGCACAGGAAATAAACTAATCTGCGCATAGTTCTTTCTTCTTTACACAGGCTTTGCTATATTTGTTTAAAATGACTGTTTCACTGTGCATAATTGAGAATATGTATTTTCAAACCCAATAAACAGTATCGCTCGACTCATCCTCTGATACTTCATCGGTTTCTGCTAGTCTGGAGGAAGTCTGTTGCGAGTATCGTCTATAACCCTTGGTAGTTCCGTTCAACAGAGCACTGCTAGCCATATATGCCAGTCGCTGTTTGAGAGCAGTGTTGGGCGGTCGTTTTGTGAGCCTGCGCTGTTCTACAATGAACTGCTGACTGTCAGTAGAGGCGCGTCGCTCTCTGTTTCTATGGCAGAGCATGGTTTTCACGTCTCTCCTGATCTCTGCTTTGCAGAGACAGTAGATTGGCAGTCTCAGTGCACAAGCCACTACCTTCAGCAGACTGATTATGTCCACACTGAACAGGTAGAAAGTGGTGAAGCGGGACATCAGACTTTGTTGGTCGATGTGCTCCCAGATGGTGATCACCACGCTGAGCAGGTTGGAGACCAGATAGGTTAGGGTGATCCAGAGAAACATGCGAGTTGCTTGTCGGCGTCTGATCTGAAAGCAGGTTCATTATGTCAAGATGAAAAGGGTGTACAGTACAAACTACGGAAAGCCTACGATTTTCCGTCAACCACGGAAACTCACAAACTGAACAGCGATTAGCCTTACATTGTATGTATTGATGCCGCCTTAAGATGGGTTTATACTTTGTCCGCTGTCCGCGTATGGACATAGATGTTGTCGGCGCGCGGACACATGTCCGCTTGTGTCCGTGTAATGTCTCAGGCTGATAAAATGTTTTTTTAAATAGTAAAAAAGAAGAAATAATTTAATTTAATTGAACATGCGTTTTGTTCAAACCTCATGTCTTCACTGCTTTGTTAGACATAAAGCTATCAAGTTTACTCCAAATTCCGGAAGCTTACGATTAAAGCGCTACTGGACTAAATGGTGTGAAATTTTGAAGGTACAAAAAGCCACATAGGCAGACGTTGACTGGAGGCGAGGGTGCCTGTCTGCTGAAAATGCAGTAAGACAGACACACGATTTTATACATGCAGATGAAGAACTATGCATGATTTATCACGTTGTGTAGGTATGTACCGTAGAAGTCAACAACAGCATAAGAACGTCTTTCTACGCAAAATTTATAAATACCTGGCTGCTCGTTCGGTGGGCGTATTTAAAGACAAAATAACAATTAGTAATCGAGGATTGCGGTTTGCGTAAGTGCGTAAGCCAGCAAACCGCTTTGCACTGGATGGAGCCTCTGACTTTGTCCTGGTCGCCAATTTGAACATTCTTCTTACTAACAAGTTCGTGTGCAATAAACTTTACTTCATTATCTATATTTTATAATTGTTTCCTGCACACAAATCTAGTAAAAATTGCTCGAGATGGTAAAGTCGGCCTGAAGAGGTATATAGCTTAAAGACATCAGCCCTCAAAGGTTTCAACCACGTCAGCCCCCCTGCCGCAGGTCTACTATACAATGTATCACTTGTACGTACACAGGTCTGGGTCTGGGGTGGGTGGCCATACCCCATAACCTGCCGTCCTCCCTCCCTCTGAGCACCATACAGAAAAGGCTTCCCTACCGAAAGAATGATGCTGGCCCGACGTCTGACAGAGCGTTGACGAGACATCAGTGCTCCAATCATCTGAAACTTTTCAGTTGTTTTACTTTATGTAGTTGGTGTTTTAGCTGTGTAATGCATATGACAAACTGGGACAGCCAATTGAATTGCTTTATTTGAATCATTGCACTCACCATTCCGCCCTTCTGCGATCGTTCGTCTGCAGTAATAGCTTTTTGTTGTTTGCGCAAAAAGTGAATAGTGCTCATATTGACAACAGCCAATGCGAGAAACGGGAAAAATATGGTGAAAGCGTTGCGAAACCAAAATCGCCAAAATTGATAAATTTGCTGTTCAGCGAGCCAGGACAGTTTCAGTGTGTACTCGGTAAATTCATGCTTGCACTCAGGTCGAATAAAGAACTGCAATAGAGCTCAGTTGAAGTCGGTCGGTCGGTCGGTCGGTCGGTCGGTCGGTCGGTCGGTCGGTCGGTCGGTCGGTCGGTCGGTCGGTCGGTCGGTCGGTCGGTCGGTCGGTCGGTCGGTCGGTCGGTCGGTCGGTCGGTCGGTCGGTCGGTCGGTCGGTCGGTCGGTCGGTCGGTCGGTCGGTCGGTCGGTCGGTCGGTCGGTCGGTCGGTCGGTCGGTCGGTCGGTCGGTCGGTCGGTCGGTCGGTCGGTCGGTCGGTCGGTCGGTCGGTCGGTCGGTCGGTCGGTCGGTCGGTCGGTCGGTCGGTCGGTCGGTCGGTCGGTCGGTCGGTCGGTCGGTCGGTCGGTCGGTCGGTCGGTCGGTCGGTCGGTCGGTCGGTCGGTCGGTCGGTCGGTCGGTCGGTCGGTCGGTCGGTCGGTCGGTCGGTCGGTCGGTCGGTCGGTCGGTCGGTCGGTCGGTCGGTCTAGAAAACGGGGGACCAACAGGCGGGTCAAAAAAAATTCAAAATCGTTTCTGAAAGTTCTAATATCGATATTCTAGGACAGTTTTCGATGTAGAAAACGAATCTGGTATGCAAAATTTCCTAGCTAAATTTGTACTATAGTTATGGTTGGGGAAACCTTTTGAGCCAGACCAAATTATTTTTTCTGAATCAGTGAAATTAAATACTTTAAATTAGTCAAAACGGGAACGCTGAATCTCGTGGTGTTCTTCGTTTCAACCAGAACCTTCGAAAAATGCGATTTTTCAGCACTTGAAAATTTCAATCGAGCATATCTCAAAAACTAGGCAAATTCATTCGGTGCTGTTTACAGTTCTAAACACTTCGTAACATAAGCTTTCGATCCATAAAAAAATATTGGGGGGTCATCGATGGTAGACGGCCACTTTATAGCCTCTGAAGTTTGGGTGTCAGTAAAATTCTGCCTATTTTTTACTTTTTCGGTTTTAACCAACACATTCAAATGACTGGTGTTTCGCCTGATGTATTCCTTTTACAAAATGGCTTATACCGTTGAAGAGGGCTTGATTTGTAGATTAATTTGATGTATTTATGTCAGACAATAGAGCTAGTATACCAGCAAAAAATAGTTTTCTGTTGTCGGATTCCAGAACTATCGGTAAATTTCTGTGCATAATACAAGCGTTTTTGCTAACATCTAGAAAAGATGGGAATTCATTATTCTGTATTGGGTTGAACTGCATGCTGTGCTCAGCACGAAAAAATGAGACTACCAAAAGCCGACAGTGGAGAGGCAATGGCTCTACTGTCTTCTGCTGCAATGCAGAGTTTGTAGTCCAGACACCAGTGCAACTGAAGTACCAGTTAGCAAAGCACTTTGATAACCTTGATGCATGAGAGCAGAAGAGACTGGCTGCAACCTGTCTGCCTTGTCTGCATCTGTGGTGTAGTGGTAGCAACTCTGTCTTCCATGCACCCAGCGTTAGACACATAGTAGGGGTTCGTCCCCGGTGATTGTCTTGCATGTGGCCCTTTATGGGTTCTTTACTGGTCTGTCCCGTGTTTATGTGCGTTGTAATAAACCTTTAACCTGTTCAAGTGGCATTCTGGCGATTCTAACAGTTGCAGCTCCAAACCAAGTACTCAATCTATGGCATCACATCTTGGAGTCAGAATACTTGCAAGATGTAACCCACAGCAGCAGAACCCTAAAGTGTGACAGTGAAGAGAGAATTGAAAAACCAAACTGCCTCCAAACAGTGTCTACTACCCATCTAATCAAGCTTTACCAAGTGTACTGCTCTGAGATTGGCTACAAACATGCACTGTGTGAGCGAGTCCTCTACAAGCTTGTGACGGTATTTGCGGCTTCACTGCAGAAAAAAAGTGTGACAGGGCTAGACAAAACAACAAGAGATCGGGCTGAAGCTTTCGACTGTTTGTTTACAATCCTGACACAGGTTGAACAGCATGGTGGAAACATTCGCGCAGTGAATGCAATTCAATGTGGGTTGAAACAGTTCAAACGGTACTTGAAACCTGACTTTCCTGCACATGTGCGTCAAGGAGGTTTACCTCAATTCAGATTCAAGGAAAATGAAAACGCAGATTATGTCGATTATTGTGGCCAGCGGAAGATCACGCAAAGAGATCTTGCAGCTCATAAAAGGTTTCAGCAAACGACGATATCAAACAGCCCTCAAGAATGCTGAAAACAACGCCCTGGTGTTCCTGTTGAGAAAACAGAGATCATTAGGACCCACTTGCCATAGATCAACCACTTTGCAGAATTTTTTGGCCGTATCTTGATGTACAGCATGCAAAATCTGTTGGCGCCAATGAAAAATGTTGTCAAAAGAGTTTCAACATCTGTTAGCATGACATCAGCATGCTCTAACTAACATTTTCAGCTCCTCAGGCAGATCTTCAAGAAGTCCACGAATCTTCGATCTGGCGGCCAGGCTTGGCAACTTAGGTTGTGAAAGATTTGTACTGTTTATAACATAATAATCTGTTTGTCATTGTTTGTGTGTTCTTTGTTACAATAAACTCTTCATTTGGTGCCGAGACATTCGTTTTTGTTGTGTTGTGTGGGCCAACCTCTCTATCGTTCTTCAAGCCATCCAAACTCTACCAAGCCTACTTCTGCGCTCCCACCACTACCACTCTCTACCACCACCACCACCACCCCTTCCATGTGTCCACGCCACCATTTCCAGAGTCCAAGCACCACCAAGCCCAAGTTCCATGCCCACAAGCCAACCAGTCCAGTGTACAAATGCCTACCCAGTTCTACGCCCATCCAAGCAGAGTGGTGTCATTCGTTTCCGCCATTTGTTTCACAAGCCTCAAGTCCATGAGTTCCACATATCCTTCAAGCAGAGCCCAAGTGAATACCCCCACCAATCCATCTCTCCATTCCCCGTCTCTCCGTTTTCCACTCTGGTGTGATGAAAGATTTGTTATAACACTCACTTCTAACTGTTTGTCATTATTTGTTCTTTTAAAAACTCTTCATTTTTGACCATGCTCACATATATCACCAATTTTTATTCTTCTGAGTGCTCATCACTCAAAGCAAAAACTGCATAATGTCTTGTATGGGCCTCCTTGACGTACATGTGCAGGAAAGTCCCACATGAATTGCACCATGCTGTTCAACCTGTGTCAGATTGTAAACAAACAGTCGAAGCTTCAACCCCATCTTTGTTGTTTGTCTAGCCCTGTCACACTTTTTTCTGCAGTGAAGCCGCAAATACCGTCACAAGCTGTAGAGGACTCCTCACAAGGTGCATGTTTGTAGCCAATCTCAGAGCAGTACACTTGGTAAAGCTTGATTAGATGGGTAGTAGACACTGTTTGGAGGCAGTTTGGTTTTTCAATTCTCTCTTCACTGTCACACTTTAGGTCTGCTGCTGTGTACATCTTGCAAGTATTCTGACTCCAAGATGTATGCATAATTGAGTCTTGTTTGGGCAATGTTAGAATCGCCACAATGCCACTTGAACAGGTAAAGTTTATTAAACACATAAACATGGAAGACCAGTAAAAACCCATAACCACATAAGACAATACGGACTACTCCAAAGGTTTGCGGCGATGAGAACAGGAAACCGTAAGACATAGTATGGTTGAAACTTTGAGCCAGACCAAATATTTCTGAATCAGTGAAATAAAACAAAGAAAACGGGAACGCTGAATCTCGTGGTGTTCTTCGTTTCAACCAGAACCTTCGAAAAATGCGATTTTTCAGCACTTGAAAATTTCAATCGAGCATATCTCAAAAACTAGGCAAATTCATTCGGTGCTGTTTACAGTTCTAAACACTTTGTAACATAAGCTTTCGATCCATAAAAAAATATTGGGGGGTCATCAATGGTAGACGGCCACTTTATAGCCTCTGAAGTTTGGGTGTCAGTAAAATTCTGCCTATTTTTACTTTTTCGGTTTTAACCAACACATTCAAATGACTGGTGTTTCGTCTGATGTATTCCTTTTACAAAACGGCTTATACCGTTGAAGAGAGCTTGATTTGTAGATTAATTTGATGTATTTATTTCAGACAATAGAGCTAGTATGCCAGCAAAAAATAGTTTTCTGTTGTCAGATTCCAGAACTATCGGTAAATTTCTGTGCATAATATGTACAAGCGTTTTTTGCTAACATCTAGAATAGATGGGAATTCATTATTCTGTATTGGGTTGAACTGCATGTTGTGCTCAGCACGAAAAAATGACACTACCAAAAGCCGACAGTGGAGAGGCAATGGCTCTACTGTCTTCTGCTGCAATGCAGAGTTTGTAGTCCAGACACCAGTGCAACTGAAGTACCAGTTAGCAAAGCACTTTGATAACCTTGATGCACGAGAGCAGAAGAGACTGGCTGCAACCTGTCTGCCTTGTCTGCATCTGTGGTGTAGTGGTAGCAACTCTGTCTTCCATGCACCCAGCGTTAGACACATAGTAGGGGTTCGTCCCCAGTGATTGTCTTGCATGTGGCCCTTTATGGGTTTTTACTGGTCTGTCCTGTGTTTATGTGCGTTGTAATAAACATTTAACCTGTTCAAGTGGCATTGTGGCGATTCTAACAGTTGCAGCCCCAAACCAAGAACTCAATCTATGGCATCACATCTTGGAGTCAGAATACTTGCAAGATGTAGCCCACAGCAGCAGAACCCTAAAGTGTGACAGTGGAGAGAGAATTGAAAAACCAAACTGCCTCCAAACAGTGTCTACTATCCATCTAATCAAGCTTTACCAAGTGTACTGCTCTGAGTTTGGCTACAAACATGCACCTTGTGAGCGAGTCCTCTACCAGCTTGTGACGGTATTTGCGGCTTCATTGCAGAAAAAAGTGTGACAGGGCTAGACAACAGAACAACAGATGGGGTTGAAGCCTTCGACTGTTTGTTTACAATCCTGACACAGGTTGAACAGCATGGTGCAATTCAATGTGGGTTGAAACAGTTCAAACGGTACTTGAAACTTGACTTTCCTGCACATGTACGTCAAGGAGGCCCATACAAGACACATTATGCAGTTTTTGCTTTGAGTGATGAGCACTCAGAAGAATAAAAATTGGTGGATATATGTGAGCATGGTCACAAATGAAGAGTTTTTTGTAACAAAGAGCACACAAAAAAATTACATGATGTTATAAACCAATTTTCATCACACCAGAGTTGGAAAACGGAGAGACGGGGAATGGAGAGATGGCATTCGGTGGGGTTGTATTCACTTGGGCTCTGCTTGAAGGATACGTGGAACTCATGGACTTGAGGCTTGTGAAACAAATGGCGGAAACGAATGACACCACTCTGCTTGGATGGGCGTAGAACTGGGTAGGCATTTGTACACTGGACTGGTTGGCTTGTGGGCATGGAACTTGGGCTTGGTGGTGCTTGGACTCTGGAAATGGTGGCATGGACACATGGAAGGGGTGGTGGTGGTGGTAGAGAGTGGTAGTGGTGGGAGCGCAGAAGTAGGCTTGGTAGAGTTTGGATGGCTTGAAGAACGATAGAGAGGTTGGCCCACACAACACAACAAAAACGAATGTCTCGGCACCAAATGAAGAGTTTATTGTAACAAAGAACACACAAACAATGACAAACAGATTATTATGTTATAAACAGTACAAATCTTTCACAACCTAAGTTGCCAAGCCTGGCCGCCAGATCGAAGATTCGTGGACTTCTTGAAGATCTGCCTGAGGAGCTGAAAATGTTAGTTAGAGCATGCTGATGTCATGCTAACAGATGTTGAAACTCTTTTGACAACATTTTTCATTGGCGCCAACAGATTTTGCATGCTGTACATCAAGATACGGCCAAAAAATTCTGCAAAGTGGTTGATCTATGGCAAGTGGGTCCTAATGATCTCTGTTTTCTCAACAGGAACACCAGGGCGTTGTTTTCAGCATTCTTGAGGGCTGTTTGATATCGTCGTTTGCTGAAACCTTTTATGAGCTGCAAGATCTCTTTGCGTGATCTTCCGCTGGCCACAATAATCGACATAATCTGCGTTTTCATTTTCCTTGAATCTGAATTGAGGTAAACCTCCTTGACGCACATGTGCAGGAAAGTCAGGTTTCAAGTACCGTTTGAACTGTTTCAACCCACATTGAATTGCATTCACTGCGCGAATGTTTCCACCATGCTGTTCAACCTGTGTCAGGATTGTAAACAAACAGTCGAAAGCTTCAGCCCGATCTCTTGTTGTTTTGTCTAGCCCTGTCACACTTTTTTCTGCAGTGAAGCCGCAAATACCGTCACAAGCTTGTAGAGGACTCGCTCACACAGTGCATGTTTGTAGCCAATCTCAGAGCAGTACACTTGGTAAAGCTTGATTAGATGGGTAGTAGACACTGTTTGGAGGCAGTTTGGTTTTTCAATTCTCTCTTCACTGTCACACTTTAGGGTTCTGCTGCTGTGGGTTACATCTTGCAAGTATTCTGACTCCAAGATGTGATGCCATAGATTGAGTACTTGGTTTGGAGCTGCAACTGTTAGAATCGCCAGAATGCCACTTGAACAGGTTAAAGGTTTATTACAACGCACATAAACACGGGACAGACCAGTAAAGAACCCATAAAGGGCCACATGCAAGACAATCACCGGGGACGAACCCCTACTATGTGTCTAACGCTGGGTGCATGGAAGACAGAGTTGCTACCACTACACCACAGATGCAGACAAGGCAGACAGGTTGCAGCCAGTCTCTTCTGCTCTCATGCATCAAGGTTATCAAAGTGCTTTGCTAACTGGTACTTCAGTTGCACTGGTGTCTGGACTACAAACTCTGCATTGCAGCAGAAGACAGTAGAGCCATTGCCTCTCCACTGTCGGCTTTTGGTAGTCTCATTTTTTCGTGCTGAGCACAGCATGCAGTTCAACCCAATACAGAATAATGAATTCCCATCTTTTCTAGATGTTAGCAAAAACGCTTGTATTATGCACAGAAATTTACCGATAGTTCTGGAATCCGACAACAGAAAACTATTTTTTGCTGGTATACTAGCTCTATTGTCTGACATAAATACATCAAATTAAACTACAAATCAAGCCCTCTTCAACGGTATAAGCCATTTTGTAAAAGGAATACATCAGGCGAAACACCAGTCATTTGAATGTGTTGGTTAAAACCGAAAAAGTAAAAAATAGGCAGAATTTTACTGACACCCAAACTTCAGAGGCTATAAAGTGGCCGTCTACCATCGATGACCCCCCAATATTTTTTTATGGATCGAAAGCTTATGTTACGAAGTGTTTAGAACTGTAAACAGCACCGAATGAATTTGCCTAGTTTTTGAGATATGCTCGATTGAAATTTTCAAGTGCTGAAAAATCGCATTTTTCGAAGGTTCTGGTTGAAACGAAGAACACCACGAGATTCAGCGTTCCCGTTTTGACTAATTTAAAGTATTTAATTTCACTGATTCAGAAAAAATAATTTGGTCTGGCTCAAAAGGTTTCCCCAACCATAACTATAGTACAAATTTAGCTAGGAAATTTTGCATACCAGATTCGTTTTCTACATCGAAAACTGTCCTAGAATATCGATATTAGAACTTTCAGAAACGATTTTGAATTTTTTTTGACCCGCCTGTTGGCCCGTTTTCTCGTGCAGAGACAATTAACAAACGATCGCAGAAGGGCGGAATGGTGAGTGCAATGATTCAAATAAAGCAATTCAATTGGCTGTCCCAGTTTGTCATATGCATTACACAGCTAAAACACCAACTACATAAAGTAAAACAACTGAAAAGTTTCAGATGATTGGAGCACTGATGTCTCGTCAACGCTCTGTCAGACGTCGGGCCAGCATCATTCTTTCGGTAGGGAAGCCTTTTCTGTATGGTGCTCAGAGGGAGGGAGGACGGCAGGTTATGGGGTATGGCCACCCACCCCAGACCCAGACCTGTGTACGTACAAGTGATACATTGTATAGTAGACCTGCGGCAGGGGGGCTGACGTGGTTGAAACCTTTGAGGGCTGATGTCTTTAAGCTATATACCTCTTCAGGCCGACTTTACCATCTCGAGCAATTTTTACTAGATTTGTGTGCAGGAAACAATTATAAAATATAGATAATGAAGTAAAGTTTATTGCACACGAACTTGTTAGTAAGAAGAATGTTCAAATTGGCGACCAGGACAAAGTCAGAGGCTCCATCCAGTGCAAAGCGGTTTGCTGGCTTACGCACTTACGCAAACCGCAATCCTCGATTACTAATTGTTATTTTGTCTTTAAATACGCCCACCGAACGAGCAGCCAGGTATTTATAAATTTTGCGTAGAAAGACGTTCTTATGCTGTTGTTGACTTCTACGGTACATACCTACACAACGTGATAAATCATGCATAGTTCTTCATCTGCATGTATAAAATCGTGTGTCTGTCTTACTGCATTTTCAGCAGACAGGCACCCTCGCCTCCAGTCAACGTCTGCCTATGTGGCTTTTTGTACCTTCAAAATTTCACACCATTTAGTCCAGTAGCGCTTTAATCGTAAGCTTCCGGAATTTGGAGTAAACTTGATAGCTTTATGTCTAACAAAGCAGTGAAGACATGAGGTTTGAACAAAACGCATGTTCAATTAAATTAAATTATTTCTTCTTTTTTACTATTTAAAAAACATTTTATCAGCCTGAGACATTACACGGACACAAGCGGACATGTGTCCGCGCGCCGACAACATCTATGTCCATACGCGGACAGCGGACAAAGTATAAACCCATCTTAAGGCGGCATCAATACATACAATGTAAGGCTAATCGCTGTTCAGTTTGTGAGTTTCCGTGGTTGACGGAAAATCGTAGGCTTTCCGTAGTTTGTACTGTACACCCTTTTCATCTTGACATAATGAACCTGCTTTCAGATCAGACGCCGACAAGCAACTCGCATGTTTCTCTGGATCACCCTAACCTATCTGGTCTCCAACCTGCTCAGCGTGGTGATCACCATCTGGGAGCACATCGACCAACAAAGTCTGATGTCCCGCTTCACCACTTTCTACCTGTTCAGTGTGGACATAATCAGTCTGCTGAAGGTAGTGGCTTGTGCACTGAGACTGCCAATCTACTGTCTCTACAAAGCAGAGATCAGGAGAGACGTGAAAACCATGCTCTGCCATATAAACAGAGAGCGACGCGCCTCTACTGACAGTCAGCAGTTCATTGTAGAACAGCGCAGGCTCACAAAACGACCGCCCAACACTGCTCTCAAACAGCGACTGGCATATATGGCTAGCAGTGCTCTGTTGAACGGAACTACCAAGGGTTATAGACGATACCGCAACAGACTTCCTCCAGACTAGCAGAAACCGATGAAGTATCAGAGGATGAGTCGAGCGATACTGTTTATTGGGTTTGAAAATACATATTCTCAATTATGCACAGTGAAACAGTCATTTTAAACAAATATAGCAAAGCCTGTGTAAAGAAGAAAGAACTATGCGCAGATTAGAGATATTTCCTGTGCCACGCTACCTGATTAGATAAACTAATTAAGCAGCATAGCACAGTATTATACAGGCAGGCACTTCACGCCGTTTATTTATGGTAATTACACCACATACATATGTACCGGCACCTATGGCCATGGTGTCAGTGCCATAAACGGCATTAAGTGCCTGACTACAATACACAAGTTTTAAAGAAACACTGTTAGTCACTACTCCACAAAGAAAACCACTCTCTGAACACCTTGAACCTAAGCCTGCGCTTGGCAAAGTTTTGAAGCCTAAGTCAAAACGGAAACGGTGGAGTGGGGTGAGTGACTTAAGCATGCAATAGTGTCTTAGGGCCGCGGTCAGGATGCTGTGATGGTTTCACCCCCGGTTTCGGGCGAGTAGAGCAAGTTGGACCGGTGAGGGATGGGGTCGTGAGGTCCAGGGTGGGCACGTGACTGGCGCAGTAGACCTCCATGTCTTGGATGTCGTTTCGGTTGTTGTGGTAGGTCTTGAGAGTGAGGCGCGTGCCGCGGATCCAGCATTTAAAGCAGCCTTTGTGAAACAGCACGCCATCCTTGAGAGTCTCCATTCTTGTCGTTGAAGCAAGTGGGTCGCTTGCATCGATAGCACGGCTCCTTCATTCTATTCTCTCTTACCAACTGAAACTATAATCTAATAATTCTATTTAATTTTTGCTTCTTATTCATTTCGCCCTTTTATTTCTGCTTCTTATATCACAGACATCGGCTAGCTCTAGAGATGTGCACGGGTCGGGCACACTTTTGGGCCCGCCGGGGCCGAGACCGCCCGAATTTCTAAAATTCTGTGTTAAAATACAGTGCATTTTTGTGTATACTAAAAAATTGCAAGCAAAAAACGCATTTCCAGGCGTTTTGGAGCTTTTGAAATTTTGGACCCCCTGCCGGGCGAACCCCCCTCGATCCCCGTCTGACGAAAACCCCTCACCCCTAGGTCGGCCCGAAGCTGTTACATGTATGCAGCCAAGGGCTAACTCACACAACCAGAGAATTCTCATAACATGCACAGTATGATGCCGATTATCGTGTGGTAGTATTAATACCTCATAATACTGTCTTGGCTATAAAAAAGACCGCCTTGCCATTTTTCCAGTTTTCTGAATAATTTCAAATGGCCGTCATTCTGTCAATTTTCAACCGAATGAAAAGATTTTTGGCACGAATATTATTATTTGTTGTGAGTTTCTCTTGGCCAAGTTCTAGCTCGCTGACCTTCAATAGCATCGAGTTATGCCCTTTCGAAATCAACGGACCCGAATTTTCAGACGTCGGTTTTGAACGTAAATATCTCACGAACCTTTCATCAGATCTTTTCCTAAATTTTGCAAGTTAACCGATGTTTATATGGCCTTAAGAAGAGCTCTCTAAAGCTCTCTTCTGAAGAGGTCAGCTTTCTAAGACAACTGGTTAAAAATCTGGCGGGTTTTTACTTTCGGTCAAGGTGAAAAATTAGCATTGTCAAAAATGAGAATGGTGCCCTCTAAACTTAAAGTCGGTTGTATGGCCTAATTTAGGTGCTCATTGTGTTGCGTTGAATAGTTGAGGCGATTGTAATTCACGACCCGATTTAGTTCGCATAACCCTGCTTTATGTTTAGAGGGCACCAGCATCATTTTTGACAATGCATAATTTCGTATTTCGGAAAGAAATAACTCGAGGCTATAGAAGGCTAGCAGGCTAGACTAGGTTAAAACAAACTCTAACAAATAATAATAATCGTGAAAAAAAATCTTTTCATTCGGTTGAAAATTGACAGAATGGCGGCCATTTGAAATTACTCAGAAACCTCGAAAAAAGGCCAGGCGGTCTTATTTTATGGCCAACGCTGTATCTTACTACAGTCAGTTGCCTTTCAGGCGATAGTACGAATATCATAACCAAACTTCACTCTGAGCCCCCGGTGTTGGCATTTCACCACACTACTGTACGCATCAGTTCTTAAACGAAGACCCGAGCTGACCGAAACCGAGCAATCAATCATTCCAATCCAATACCAAAATCGCAACGGTTCAACCGCCAAGGGCAACACAATAGCGGTATCATACCTGACACGAAAGGATCGACGCGCCAAAACTACAAAAATAAAGGTGCCTACAGTGACAAAGAAAAGATGCCAGAGTTTTCTTACAACTTCACATTTACGCTGAGAGTACAAGCAGGTAGAACGACGAGAACAACCCTAACCGAATTGTTAGGAAGGGCAAGAAGTAGAGTTAAGGGGCGTCGACACACATTCCACAAGACACTTACTGCAACCGAGGCGAGTCAGCGACCTGGTTGATTGCGAGCCGAGCAAGATAGAGCGCTGCCCTGCCTGCACTGCCACTGAAGCAGAGAGGGAGAGAGAGAGAGAGAGTCATTGGCCGAAGCCAGTTATGTTTGCTTAGACCAAAGAAAAGCTAGAGCTGTTGACTCAATCGACACTTGACGTTCGGTCGCTGGGGGCGTCACCTCGCTGAAGACGTGGGCTGGCACGGCGCCCGATTTCACTTCCTTCACTCCCTCTCTCCCTATTCGATCCAGAGCTTCTTACAGTCAGAGAGACTAAGCCATAGACGAATCGGTTCCTTTTATGGCTTACCTCTCCGACTATGGCTATGATGTTCCATCGATGGCTATTGAACGCCTACTTAGCCATACATGGCTACTTAGTCCTCTATGGCTACCACTCTTCCACAGCATAGCCAACTATGGCTACATAGCCATCTATGGCTATGTAGCTATCTATGGCTATGTAGCCATCTATGGCTAAAATCGAGGAGGCCCCACACTTTTAGCCATAGATGGCTATGTTGATGCGTAGCCATCTATGGCTATGTAGCCATCTATTGCTAAACTCGAGGAGGCCCCGCCTTTTTAGCCATCTATGGCTATATAGCCATAGATGGCTACACAGCCATAGATGGCTATGTAGCCATAGTTGGCTATGCTGTGGAAGAGTGGTAGCTATAGAAGGCTAAGTAGCCATAGAGGGCTAAGTAGCCATAGAGGACTAAGTAGCCATGTATGGCTAAGTAGGCGTTCAATAGCCATCGATGGAACATCATAGCCATAGTCGGAGAGGTAAGCCATAAAAGGAACCGATTCCTCTATGGCTTAGTCTCTCTGACTGTCTTAGGAGGATTTGGCCAAGTTAACGTGAAAGTTCTAATAAAAGCCCACGCTCCAATAGTAGCGCCCTTTACGGACAGCCCGACAATATAAACGCGCACGCTCTAATAATAGCGCCCTTCTAATAATAGTGCTTCCACGCGCACTACTATCAACGCTTTGTACGTGTTTCCAGTGTACATAGAATACTGTCCCTTTGAGCAGTGGCGTATCCGGATTTCGGAAAGGGGGTGTGAAATTTTGAAAGTGCCTGGTTGGGCCGCTGCCCAAGCCCAGCCAGGGTAAGAAAATTTAGCAAAATTTGCCGTCAAAAACGAGTTTAAAACACATTCCAGCCAGGCTTAAACTTAACAGAAATTATAAGTTTTACTAGTTTAAAGTGGCCTGGTCTGCCCGACGAGGGCAAGAAAATTTTGCCTTCAAAAACGCATTTAAGAGCCACATTTTATAAAACCGGGGCGGGTCCCCTACTAACCGCGGAACATGAAAAATTCTGACCTATAGTTTTTATTTGATAAATCGATAGCTCTATGGTAGAAAATAACACACGAGAAATATTTTCACTCGCCTGTCACTAATATGCAAATTAGGGCCAAAAGCGTGTTTTCCACCCAAATTCAGTCTTTCTTATATTTCTCCCACATGTGTTGACGGATCGGGCTGATGTTTTCTGCAATAATGCTGAATATATTGGGTGTTGTACCTATAAAATTTTGGAAAGACGGCGAAGGTTGAGATCGCAAATTATAATGAAATGCAAATTTTGGGGTCCTGTAAAAAATCGAATTTTGCAAAAAAGGTACCTCGAAAATTTCGACCAAACTTTCAGTGTAGGTTGCTTAAGTGTCCCTCAAAGTAACCCTCTTTTTGGTTTTTGTGGACTTTGTCTCTGTTTCGAGAAATTAATGTTCGAATTTTCATAAACACATTGGTAGAAAAAACCGGAATTGGTTTCCAGCTTTCGTTTGAGCAAATGGATCTTTTAGCGTTCTGGTCTCGCTTGAAAGAGCGCGCAATGGCCGATCGATTGTTGGGTCGCCCGCAAGAAACAAACCACTTGGTCGGGAACTGTAAGAGTTTAAAGTGAGCGAGTTGACCACACTGCGATTTTCTCATGTTTTTTTGAGTTCTGTAATGTTGTTTATCATGGCTTTTGACAAAATCCGAATGGAAAGTGTTCGCTACGTTTTGAAGGCTCAGCGTGCCTTAGTAATCATTATTCAAGAGCTGAATGAAAAATTTGGCCACCTCCGAGGCATTCTCTCAATTGACATGGAACTGACCGCTGTACCTTGGCAGATTTGGGTTTTGTTTGGCGGCTCTTCTTCAAGTATAGCATTTAAGCTTTTGAATAATGGTTGTTAGAGGCACGCCGAGCTTTGTATGAAACCTCCGATAGTGCAAATGTACAAGACAATGGTTTATTACAAACAGTAACACAGAGTCCCGTTCTAATTTACAGTGACTCAGTGATTTACTGCTGGGAGTCAACAAGAGTGCAAAGACGTATGTAGCGCTGGCCCTTGTGTTGTGGCATACACGCAAAGTTTTATTATCCTAAAGACAGAAAGACAATCGGTAAAGCGCACACAAATCTGACACACACAACAGACCGACAGACCGTTTGCGGATCAGCCAATGAACAAAGCGGACACCGTCAAGAAATCAATACTCCACATGTATGCTTACTATGTAGGTTGAGGTGCTGCCTGTACAAGAGACCACTAGCAACTGTAAACACACAAGCAATACACACATAGACTATACTGGAAAACGTTATAGTGATTTAGTTCAGCATTATCTATTCAGTTTGAAGGTACTATGAAGAAACGGTAAAAGCAGTGGATGTAAGTACCATTGTATGGAAAGGAGAAAAAGTATATATATGCTGCCACTAGAATGTACACAATAAACAAACAAATAAACCTGGCCTGGTCGAAAACTTTATCGAAAGTGTTAATACTTTTGCATCTATAGTCTTTGGCTGTATAAGACCGAATTTCACCGAACCAAAGCAAACTCCTAAAGTGTGAAAAGGTGCATGTTGTGT